>JACEIK010005473.1:49368-108521 GCA_018107945.1 Datura stramonium | reverse complement strand
ATTAATATCCCGGAGAGGCATAAGAATAGACCCGGGAGTTGAATTTGAAAATTGCAGAAAACTAGTAAAAATATCACAAGACGGGTGACCAAACGACTCGTGGTTGGATACCATGAGTCGTCGTCAGCTGTCGTGGTTTGGGAAGTTCAGGGAAGCAGTGGAGACAACAGACGATGTAACGACTCATTGTTAGGAACAACGAGTCGTTGTTACCAGTCGTTGGAAGGACTGGACTTAGGTTGACGTGAAACAACGGGGAATCCCATGATTCGTTGTGAGAGGATTTCAATGGATGAAGATCATGACTCATTGGATGCCACCACAAGTCGTGGTGAGGCTCGTGGAAAGGAAAGTCATATTTGGTCAAGGGGTTGACAATGGTCAATCCAACGACCCGTTGATTAAAGAAACGACTCGTCCTGATGAGTCGTGGGAAGAATCTGAGGATTTTATGATGTAGTGGACCCAACGACTCGATACCTTGAGTCGTGGTATGTTGAAACGACCCATAGGGTCGGTCGTTGGTTCGTCCGAAGCAGTTTTTAGGGAAATAATTTTAAGGGCATTTTTGACTTTTACACATTTTAAGACCCTAAAACTGCGTCATTTTGGATATTTTTCTAAATGTGATAAGATGAGTTAAGTCCTTTATGCATTCCCATTCTCATGCAAAAGCTTAGAGAGATTTTTGGGAGATTCAAGGTCTTCTTCCCCAAGTTTCCATCTATTTCTTTGTGGGTATTCAAGGAACTTTGCATCAATCCATTTCCAGGTATGTAGGGTATTAGAATGGGTGAAATTCTTCCTCACCCATGCCCAAATTTTGATTTAAATCATGAATCCTCCTATTCAAGTTCTATGGGGTTTTACCCAAATGCATGAAANGGGAGCAAGTTCTTATCTTTCGATATGATTCGCGGTTAGGATAGAAACTATACCTAATTTGCCTTGCTTGGTTGATAAAACGGGATGACAACAAGACACCAGCTTAGAATTGTCACTCCACCACTCGTAGAAGTAGTTGTGAATCTATGTTGAGTTAAATGATTAGAGGTACGAAAGTCCATAATCAAGAGCATAAATCCCGTAAACCACATCCCATATAGTTGAATTACCCACGAACTAGGATATCACATCCCCGCTGAACGGTGTAGTTGTGAGGCTAGTTTTTTGTGTTTAGAGGCTCAAGAGACCATGAAAATCGCAATTTCAACTATGTGAGATAACAATTGATAATTTCATACTTGAACCATTACAGTGTGTAGCATTGCATGATTATCCGGCCTTAGCTCTAGTTGCTTCTTATATTGTTTCAGATTATTTCTGTGACCACCCCTAGATTTAATTATAATTTAACAAAAACTTCTATAATCAACACTTGTGAGGGTTAATATTACAATTGAACTTGATAATTTGTTGAATTGGTCCGGTCCCTGGGTTCGAAATCCGGCTCCTAAAAAGGGCCACTGTATTACTTGTATGACTGCATACGCTTGCGAGTGCGCTGGAGCGCAAATAGGTACGAGTTGTGATGGATCAAATAGATTAAAAATTACCCAACTCGGCCAATATTTTTCAAATTTTCCTCTAAAAAGCTATTTAAACTTCAAACCTTCAAACCTTCCTCCCACGCACTCAAAATCGAACTCAGGAAAGCACTCACAACTCCCTCACACTCATAACCCAAGGCCATGATCAATTGAGCAAGATTTTTTCTCGATTAACATTGTTAAACTTGAAGTCCAACCTAGTCCTAATTTTCTGTCAAGTAAGCAAAGCTTCACATCATTCAAGTAAGTTATCATCTTTGAATTGGGTAAAAAGACCTTCTATGCCTGAGCAAACTTGCTTATTCACTAGGATTCCTCTAAATGCATGAAAAATAAAATAGGACAATGACCAGTGATGTGAAACAGGAAATGTGTGACTAGGTAGGAATTGAACATGTTAAAAATATCACATGAACTGCTTAAAACTTGAGTTACGGTTGTGAGTAAAAAGGGGAGTAATGGGTAATTGTTAAAATGTGATGAATGCATGCCTAGAATTGGGAAATTCTAGTACCCAAAACAAAATTAAATGCACCTATAAACTGACATGAAAATAAGGTAGGGACAGGCTTCCCAAGCCTTTCTACGACTTGTGGTTTCACACTATGACTCATAGGATGACTCATTGGGACTGTCCCAAGCCAAACATGTAAAAATTAAAGTACGAAACCTAATACAAGCTCACTTAGTATATACTACTACGAGTCGTTTTAGGAGTCTGAAAAGGTTAAGTCAAAAGTGACAGTACTATTAATATCCCGGAGAGGCATAAGAATAGACCAGGAGTTGAATTTGAAATTGCAGAAAACTAGTAAAAATATCACAAGACGGGTGACCAAGCATTTCGTGGTTGGATACCATGGTCGTCGTCCTTCTGTCGTGGTTAGAAGTTCGGGAAGCAGTGGTGACAACGAACGATGTAACGACTCATTGTTAGGAACAACGAGTCGTTGTTACCAGTCGTTGGAAGGACTGGACTTAGGTTGACGTGAAACAACGGGGAATCCCATGATTCGTTGTGAGAGGATTTCAATGGATGAAGATCATGACTCATTGGATGCCACCACAAGTCGTGGTGAGGCTCGTGGAAAGGAAAGTCATATTTGGTCAAGGGGTTGACAATGGTCAATCCAACGACCCGTTGATTAAAGAAACGACTCGTCCTGATGGTCATTGGGAAGAATCTGAAGTTTTATGATGCTTAGTGGACCCAACGACTCGATACCTTGAGTCGTGGTATGTTGAAACGACCCATAGGGTCGGTCGTTGGGTGCGTCCCGAAGCATTTTTAGAAATAATTTTGAGGCATTTTTGACTTTTACATTTAAGACCTAAAGCTGCGTCATTTCAGATATTTTTCTAAATGTGATAAGATAGAGTTAAGTCCTTTATGCATTTCCCATTCTCATGCAAAAGCTTAGAGAGATTTTTAGGAGATTCAAGGTCTTCTTCCCCAAGTTTCCATCTATTTCTTTGTGGGTATTCAAGGAACTGCATCAATCCATTTCCAGGTAGTAGGGTATTAGAATGGGTGAAATTCTTCCTCACCCATGCCCAATTATGATTTAAATCAAAATTTGAATCCTCCTGTCCAAGTCTATGGGGTTTTACCCAAATGCATGAAAATATGATTTCTCTTTATGGGTATGGTTTAATTGAGTTTTAATTTTTGAATTATGAATTTATGATTTTGATTTTTTTAATATTTTTAATTTATTAAAATTGTTATGTTAGTTTTCAAGCTTTTAAATCTAAAATGCACATTTGATGAAGGTTCATGAAAGTTATGATTTTACGATAAAATATGCAATATTTTGAAATTATTGATGATGGAAAAAGCATGAATTCTAGTTACCCATGTTTATGAGCATATTTTGAAAGAATTGAATAAGTGGAGTATTGGGCAATTCCACATGTTGAAGAAATGATTTATGATTTATGAAGCAAGTTACATTACTTATCGATTTATAGCGTTGGCCAATGTAAGGGCCTACGATTCTTTGCTAAGCATGTTTTAAAGGGGATCAATGATGATAAATGTTATATTTTAGCCAATGAATCTTAATGCATGATGTCATTAATTTATAGATAGGCCTATATGCATGTTTGAACCGTGTCTAGCATCGAGCAACCTAGCGTTCAAAGGACTACGCTGGTGTCTCATAACCACGTGTCGTCATGGGTTTCTAAATGATATGATGTGCTGTGTAGTCCCTCAAATCATTATATCACGCCTGTTATGACCCTCCCCTTGAAAGCCAGGAGTGGCTCTGCCTGCTTGAGCGAGATAGTGAGGCATCATAGAAGGGCTCTACCATGATGGTGTCTATTATGATGAGTCCTCCCATTGTTCACGCCATGTCATGCATCGTTATGGTTATGTTATTGACTCAAGTTATGTTTTGATAAATTTGCCCACGATTACGATGATTAATGATTTATGAATGATCTGAAAGTCTTGAGCCTTATTTTCTCTTATGAAATTTATGATACAAGCATGATGTACTTCTCCTATGTTTATTTATAAGTTATTTATACTTTTAACGTCCGTTTTACTTACCCCTATACTCGGTACATTCCACGTACTGACCGCATACTTTCTATGTATCGTTTTATGATACGAGTGCAGTTCCAGGCTCATCCTCACCCTTAGTCCATCTAGCTTATGCTTTCAGCTTATTTGCTTGAGTCCTCATGCTCCGGGGTCATTTGACTGAATTTCATGTATTTATGTTTTAGTATTGGTCGGGTTAGTTGGGGATGTTGTCCCATCAACCCATCTTTTGTATTAGAGGCTTTCAGACAGAATGTAGTACTTAGCTATGTATATGTCATTTTTCCTTATGTTATGTTATAATTATGTTTCCTCTATGTTCTTATGATTATCATTCCTTAGTTGAATGAGGTTAGTTGTATGCATGTGCCATGGGTCGACTTAGGTCTCTCGAGATCCACTTGTCCTGTCTACAATCTGGGTGTATGTTCGGGTCGTGAAAAACTTGGTATTATTCAGAGCAATAGGTTTGAAGTGTCCTAGGGTGTACGGCCGTGTTAAGTAGAATCTTTTTCATGGGCGTGAAGCGCGCCACGCCTATGATGAAGAGACTACTATACGTTTAGGAAAAGTTTCCTTCTTTCATGTTCTATGTCGTGCGATAAAAAGCCTCTCCATCCTTCTAATTCATGCTATTCGCGATTGTAGAATTATGGCTCCTAGAAGAATGAACGGAAGGAGAAATAGAAATGATGAAGTCCACAAGGGTGGCAATGACCATGGCATCAAAAGCCCACTGTTCAGGAGCCCAGGCACGAGCCAGCTGCCCACGCTGGGTTTCGGGCGACTATTTAGAGGTTGGCACAGGCCTTGACCGCTCCAGGTCAACCCAGTAGGCTGTTGCACAGGTCCACAAAATGGCAATGCAGCGGTGGCTCGGGTCAGAGACTTCTTGAGGATGAACCCTCCACGAGTTCACGGGATCAAAGGTAGATGAGGATCCTCACGAGTACATTGAAGGGATCTTGAAGGTCACTCAGGTTATGGGGGTGAAAAATTGGGAGTGTTTTGACTTGGCCTCTTATCAGCTAAAAGAGGTCGCTCATATTTGGTACAAGCAATGGAAGGATAGCAGGGCGGTGGGAGGCGGGTCTCCATGGTGGGATGAGTTCCACATGACCTTTCTCGACAGGTTCTTCCCTCGAGAGATGAGGGAGTTGAAGGCAGTTGAGTTTGTGAACCTCAAGCAGGGAAAGATGACAGTGCTGGAGTATTCCTTGAGTTCACTCGTTTGTCAAAATATGCCCCGAAATTAGTAATGGATCGAGAGGCGCGGGTGAGCCGATTCATTCATGGTGTAGGTACAGTTATTTAGACAAGGATTGTAGGACTGCCATACTTCACCAGGAAATGGACTTTCCTCTCATAGTGTTGTACGCCCAGCAGATGGAGGCGGCTCATGCTAGGGAGAGAGGAAAAGAGGGCTTGGACGGATAGTAGTGGGTTTTTCACATAAAGTCCCGGCGGTGGCTACCGTCCATAGCTCAATTATAGGTCACCAGCTAGCACCATCATCAGCTAGTGTTCCATCTGTTAGGAGTGATCACAGGAGCAAGGGCATTGGGGTCGAGGATGAAGGGCACCCAGTTAGAGTATACCTCTCAGCATGCGGGAAGTGCGACAAGAGTCACATTAGAGTGCCTGCTCAGTTCAATATCAGCTATGGGTGTAGTAGATCTGTACACATGCGCCGGCATTCCCATATGCTGAACAGGGTGATGATAGGGTTGTGCACAGACCACCGGGACAACAGCAGCTCTAGCTCGTTCCGCTCTGCGAGGCATGTTAGTAGGGGTAGAGGGCGATTAATGAAACTGATTCTATGATCTTGCCTCGTGCCAGGAGCAGGAGACTGCCAGACGTAGTCACTGGTTTGTTGCGTGTCTTTCATATTGATGTTTATGCCTTGGTAGATCAGGAGCTACCTTGTCTTTCGTGACCCCTTACATTGCTAGTAGCCTTGAGTTAGTCCGAGACCTTATCAGAACCGTTTTAGTTTCAACCTGTTGGTGAATTCGATCATAGCTAGACGAGTTTATAGAGAATGCCCAATCACTATGTTGAATAGGGTTAATCCGCAGACCTTGTAGAGTTAGCCATGACTAACTTTGAAATTATTATTTCGGCATGTGGTTGTTGTTTGCATGTTGCCGATTAGTTAAGTGTAGGACCCGTACGGTGGAATTTCATTTTTGAGGTGAGTCAGTGTTGGAGTGGAAGGGTAGTTCGGTGGTACCAGCAGGTTGGTTTATTTCCTACCTTAAGGCCGGAAGATGATCTCCAAAGGTTGCATGTATCACCTAGTTAGGGTTAGGATGTGAGTCCGGGGCCCTAATATTCAGTCAGTTCCAGTGGTGTTGCGAATATCCGGAGGTGTTTCCTAACGATTTGCCTGGTGTTCCTCTGGAGAGGGAAATTGATTTCGGTATTGATCTATAACCTGATACACAACCTATCTCTATTCCTCCCTACGGGATGGCTCCGGCCCGAACTAAAGGAATTGAAAGATCAGTTAAAGGACTTGTTAGAAGGGTTTCATTAGACTGAGCCAATCTCCATGGGGCGCACCATTTTCTATTTGTTCGAAAGAAGGAAGGTTCCCTTCGCATGTGTATTGACTATCAGCAATTGAACAAAGTTACCATCAGAAGCAATTTACCCCTTACCGAGATCGATGACTTATTTGACCAGCTTCAAGGTACCAAGCGCTTCTCCAAGATTGATCTCAGGTCTGGGCCATTCACTAGCTCAGGGTTCGGAGAGTGACGTCCCGAAGACTGCTTTCAAGACTTGATATGGTCTATGAATTGTTGTTATGTCTTTCGGACTAACCAATGCCCCTGTAGCTTTTATGGATATAATGAACAGGGTGTTCAAGGTATATTTGAACTTGTTCATGATTGTGTTCATTGATGACATCTTGGTATACTTCAAAGAGAATAAGGAGCATGCCACGCATTTGAGAATAGTGCTTCAAACCCTCAGAGATCGTCAATTGTATGCAAGTTTGTAAGTGTGAATTTTGGCTAAAGCTGGGTGAATAGGGTGAGACCCGGGAAGATCGAGGCGGTGAAGGTGGCCTGACCGGTGAATCCTTTAGAATTCCAGTAGTTTCTTGGGCTTAGTAGTCTACTACCAAAGATTTGTTGAGCGCTTTCATCAATTGCAGCCCCATTGACCAGGTTGACTCAGGAAAAATTGAGATTCCAATGGTTGGATGCTTATGAGAAAGCTTCAAGAATTAAAGACCCGACTCACTTCAGCACCAGTGTTAACTTTACCCGAGGGTACTAATTGGGATTTGTAGTATATTGTGACCTTCGAGGGAAATTCGAGGCCAGGATGTGTTGATGCGCGGAAAGGTAAGGTATCATGAAGATAGTTGTAGTTCATGAAAAGAATTACCCGACCCATGATCTGAGTTGGTCAGTGGTGATTACATTGAAGATATGGCAGCATTATTGTATGGGGTCCACGTGGATGTATTTACGGATCACAAGATCTTGTAATATGTGTTCACATAGAAGGATCTAAATCTTGACAAAGGAGGTGGTTGGAGTTACTGTGGACTATGACATGAGTGTCTTCTACCGTCAGGAAAGGGTGTTAATGTGGTTGCGGATGTGTAGTAGGCTCTCATGGAGGGTGTGTCCCATATGGACGAGGAAAGAAAGGGAGCTGTTGAAAGATGTCCATCGACTTACAAGGTGGGAGTTAGATTGATGAAACTCGACTGATGGCGACATTATTAGTAGGAATAGGTCAAATTTTCCTTAGTGGCCGATGCCAAATCTAAACAGGAGGGATCCGACTTTGAGAGCTGAAGGAAGTAGTGCGGAGTCAAAAGGTGGGTTTTCTCCAAAGGGGGATGGTGTGCTACGATACCAGGGTCGACTATGTGTTCTGGACGTCGATAATTTGAGGGTTCGGATATTGCATAGGCACATGGTACCGGATATTCTATCCATCATGGATCCACGAAGATGTATCAGTACTTGTAAGAAATCTATTGGTGGAATGGTATGTGAAGGATATTGCAGGTTTGTAGCTAAGTGTCCAAACTGTCAGCAAGTGAAAGTCGAGCATCAAAGGCCGAGAGGTATACTTAAGGATATTAGCATTCCCACTTGGAAGTGGGAGGAAATAAATATGGATTTTGTTACAGGCCCACCTCGTACTCGCCGACACTATGACTCCATTTGGGTGGTGGTAGAAAAGGTTAACCAAGGTGGCACACTTCCCTCTTGGTCAAGACCACAGATTGAGTTGAGGATTGCCATGTTTTATATTCGGGAGTTGGTGTGATTTCTTGGAGTGAACTTGTCTATCATCTCAGACCTAGGTACTCATTTTACCTCTCAGTTTTGGCGGTCTTTTCAGAAGGAACTTGGGATGCAAGTTAAGCTCAGTACAGCCTTCCATCCGCAAACAAATGACTAGGAAGAACAAACCATTCAGACCCCCTAGGATATGTTGAGGGCATGTGTTATGGATTTCAAAGGTAGTTGGGATGATCATTTTTCCTTAATCGAGTTTTCTTATAATAACAACTATCACTCCAGTATCCAAATGGCGTCGTTCGAGGCTCTTTATGGGAGAAGGTGTAGATCTCCCACCGGATGGTTTGAGGTTGGTGAGGCAGCTATAATAGGGTCAGATTTTGTTCACGAGGCGATGGTAAGGTTTAGTTGATAAGGGATCAGTTGAAAACCGCTCAGAGTCATCCCGAAATAATATGCCAATGTGAGGAGAAGAGACTTGGAGTTTGATGTGGACGACTAGAGTGACTCTAAAGGGTATCTCCCATGAAGGGGGTCATGCGGTTTGGGAAAAAGGGTAAACTCAGTCCCCGATATGTTGGTCCTTACCGGGTTATGAGGAGAGTTGGTAAGGTGGCGTATGAGTTGGACTTGCCTTCAGAGTTAGCTTCAATTCATCCCGTGTTTCATGTATCGCTCTTGAAAAAGTTCTTGGGTGATCCAACTTTAGTAGTCCCAGTAGACAACGTTGGTGTAAAGGATAGCCTCAGCTATGAAGAAATTCTGGTGAAAATCTTAGATCGTCAAGTTCGTAGTAGGAACAAAGTAGCTTGATTAAAGTATTATGGAGAAATCAGCATGTTGAGGGAGCTACATGGGAAGCCGAAGCAGATATGATAGTTAGATATCATTTATTCTCTACCGGTCGAGTTCCGACTTGAGGTACCAATTTTTTCCCTAAGATGCTGTCTAGTTTTTTTATGTTCAGCTCAAGTGTGCAAGTTTCTTTTATATGTATAAATGTGTATGTGTAGTATAAGTCAGTTCAACTATGTGGTTTAATTCGAAGGTAGTCATTCGTGTTTCAGTTGAAATGATCAGTATATGGCTATGATAAATTGTATATTTTGTTTTGCTTCTTTTTCCTACATTAGGAAGAATTTTTCAAGGGGCGGATATTGCCAATGCCGAAGTAGAGGCTAAGAATAGACCCGAGGTGAATTTAAAAGTGCAGAAAATTGGTAAAAACATCACAGGACGGGCGACCCAATGACTAGTGGTTGGATACCACAAGTCTTCGTAAGCTATCAAGATTTGGGAAGTTCAGGGAAGCAATGGAGACAATGGATTGTATAACGACTTGTTGTCAAGAACAACGAGTCATTGTTACTGATCATTGGAAGGACTGGACCCTGAGTTGAGGGAAACAACGGGGCGTCCCACGATTTATTGTGAGGAAATGATGCATTGTTTCTAGTCGTTGTTTGGTAAGTTTCAAGTGCATTCAATGGATGGAGACCATGAGCTCGTTGGATGCCACTACGAGTCGTAGTGAGGCTTGTGGAAAGAACGTCAGATTTGGTCAAGGGTTGACGGTCCGATCCAGCCCGTTGATTGAAGCAACGACTCGTCCTGACGAGTCATAGGAAAGAATCTGAGGATGTCCTTGATGCAGTGGACTCAACGACTCGATACCACGAGTCGTGGTATGTTACAACGACCCATTGGGTCAGTCGTTAGTCCTTCCGGAGCAGTTTTTCAGGAAATAATTTTAAGGGCATTTTCGAGCTTTTCCACATTTTAAGACCCTAAAAACTACATAATTTTGGATATTTTTTTAGTGTGATAAGATGAGTTAAGTCCTTTATGCATGCCCATTCTCATGCAAAAGCTTAGAGAGATGTTTGGGAGACTTAAGGTCTTCTTCCCCAAGTTTCCATCTATTTCTTTGTGGGTATTCAAGGAACTTCGCATCAATCCATTTCCAGGTATATAGGATTTTAGAATGGGTGAAATTCTTCCTCACCCATGCCCAAATTTCGATTTAAATCATGAATCCTCCTATTCCAGGATTCTATGGAGTTTTACCCAAATGCATGAAAATGTGATTTCTCTTTATGGGTATGATTTAATTGAGTTTTAATTACTGAATTATGAATGATGGGCAGGTTTTTATATTATTTTCTTTAAATCATCTTTCAATCTTTTTAAATCTAAAATGCACATTTGATGAAGGTTCATGAAAGTTATGATTTACGATGAATATGCAATATTTTGAAATTATTAATGATGGAAAAGTATGAATTCAGTTACCTATATTTATGAGCATATTTTGAAAGAATTGAATGTGATAGTATTGGACAATGCCCACCTGTTGAATAATGGTATGATTTATGAAGCAAATTACATGACTTATCGATTTATGATGTTTGCTGATGAAAAGGGCCTATGATTCTTGGCTAAGCATGTAAAGGGGATCAATGATGATAAATGTTATATTTTATCAGTGAATCTTAATGCATGTTGTCATTGATTTATGTATGATCCTATATGCATATTTTTGGGAGTCGTGCCTAGCACCCGAGTAGCCCAGCGTTTAAAGGACTATGCTGGTGTCTCGTAACCACATGCCGCCGTGGGTTTCTAAATGATATGATGTATTGTGTGATCCCTAAAATGTGATATCATGCCTATTGTACGATCCTCGCCTGGCAAGCCGGGGTCGACTGTACCTACTTGAGCGAGATATAGGGCATCATGCAAGTATCTATCATGATGGTGTCAGTTGGGAAGAGTCCTCCCGTGTACGCATGTCTCATGGATCGTTATGTTTATGTTATTGGCTCAAGTTATGCTTTGATAAAGTTTACTTATGATTACGATGATTAATGATTTATGAATGATCTAAGTCTTGACCTTATGTTCTCTTACGATGTTTATAATACTAGTATGATGCCCTTCTCCTATGTTTATTTATGTGTTTATTATACTTTTAACGTCTGTTTTACTTACCCTGCAAACTCGGTACATTCCACATACTGAACGCATACTTTCTATATTGTATCATTTCATGATACAGGGTTCGGATCTAAGGCTCATCCCTCACCCTTAGTCCATCTCGTCTTACGCTTTCAGCTTATTGTGAGTCCTCATGCTCCAAGGGCCGTTTGATAGACTTTCATTTTATTTATGTTTCAGTATTGGTTGGGTTAGTTAAGGGATGTTGTCCCATCAACCCGTCATTTGTATTAGAGGCTTTCAGACAAGAATGTAGTACTCAACTATGTATATGTCTAGTATTTCCTGATGTTGTGCTATAGTATGTTTCTACTATGTTTTTAAGATTATCATTCCACTTAGTTGAATAAGGTTAGTTGTATGCATGTGCCATGGGTCGACTTGGGGACCTGAGGTCTCTTGTCTTGTGTCTATGATCAGGGTGTATGTTCCTGACAAAGATCCTTCTTGCGACTCATGGAATCGACTTACGGATTGTACCATGAGTCGTGGAAACTTGCACTACAGAACATGGGTTTCAAGGGGCATCCTCATGCGAATCGTGGTGCGGATCGGCCCACGCCCGTGGTGCAAGTCGTGGCTTCCAGTGTAACATTGATCTGAGACATTACGAGTCTCAGTATGAATGGTACCTCCAAGGTACGACACATACTATAGACCCGTGAAAAATTACAGAGGACTTTTTCTTGCTTTCTTATTTTCAAGTTTGAAATTCTAACCTTTGTTTCTCCACAAGTACAATGACTCGAAGAAGTAAAGCATCCAAAGAAACTGCTCGGAGGGCATTGATAGATGAAACCTATTAATTCGAACAAGCAGGAAAAACACCTAGTGGTTCCGGTAGAAATACCGGGTTGACACATCTGACAGCGATGGGACCCAAACCACTAGGGAGAAAGCTAAATCCTAGGCTGAGGCGGCCACTGCCACATCTGCTGGTGCTCCCCAGTCTGAGGAGGGAGCTAAGGAAAGAGCCCAAGAGTCGAAAATGGCTCTAATAATGAAGAGGGTCGGAGGCCCAATGCGCGATGGAGACAGTGAGTCGGATACGAGAAGGAGGCCTTAGAATGCCCTTGTGAGGAGAGCGGACTCGGCCTAAGGAGAATCGTACCATTCAGTGGAGAGTACTAAGACCTAGGAGATTTATGAACAGTACTGCTCTCACTGCTAAGAACAAACCTAGGCGAAGCATTGAAAGAGCCGCGGATCATCACAATACACACTAAATGGGGTGGAGGAGATGAAGCGAGTGTCTTTAGCTTTATGGGTTCGACTGGATGGATAGAGCCCCGGATTGATACACTTTACAGATCGTTCGGTAGTTATAAGCCAATTATTTGAACCACCATGGAGCAGAAAGCAAAGGAGGGGCAAAAATTGAAAGAACATCCCAAGCTAGAGAGTGTTATGGTACGAGGCTGCAATGTTATTATATTCGAGCGCACTATTGCTCGGGTTTTATATGGGCCCCAATTCATACCACCACACATTACATCCGGAGTATGACTACCGGGTGGACTCCATGAAAAAGATCAACCAGTTAGGCATTGATGAGAGGTGGAGGCAGATTTAGTAGTTTGTTCAGGGTTATTGCTGAGGACAGAGAAGAAGCAGAATGGGTCACTAGTGACAAGCAGGTCACAAAGAATTCCCCTGAACTTCATAGAAAAATCCTATTGGATGTTAGTTCACCACCAGTTGGCTCTAATCGTGAATGAAAATACTCTCAGCACAGATAGAGCATCTTTGGTGGCATGTCTCATTTCCAGATACCCTATCAACATCCCGAGGTCATTGTGGAGAAGATCCGAAAATAGGTTAGGCACTACCATCCCATTTCCGATATCATATTCAGGCTATGTACAGAGCATTTATTAAGGTGCATCATGGTGAGGAGAACTTGATCAGAGGAAAACGCAGATATTGTCTTAATCCGTGATGAAATGAACCCAGTAAGCCAGGCACAACTTTCCATAGTCCGGTATCACAGGACAATTGGGGTGAGCAAGTGAATGCCCCCACCTTATAGGAGCAGGGTGAGACACTGGCTACAGATACCAGTCATTTAGAGGTAGCTCCCAGCACCTCCGCTGCACCACCTATGGGCGCCAAGCCAGACTCAATTTGTGTACATGCTAGTGCCTCGGGAATTTCTTGAGAAGCTGGCCAAAGACTGACGCAGGCGAAGAAGCTACAGTCTATGATAGAGAAGGTGAAGCCTTGGGTAAAGGATGAGATTAGAGGAAGTTGCACATGTCCTATACGCTGAAGCTGGAATATGGCTTTGAGAGCCACCTGAATGAGCGTATGGACGAGTAGACTGACACAGGTAACCTCCGTGGAGTTGGGGAGCTCTTCAGGCCAAGTGGTTGAGCTGTCATCACTGCAGCCGGCAAATATAGCAGCCCCACTCTTCTTGACCTCGACATTGACATTGATGAGGAGCTTGATTTGGCAGCATATTGGGAGCCTACAGGAGCTAAGAGGGAAAAAGAGGTTCTCTGGATGTTGAAGACAAGACACCTAAAGAAGAAGAAGAGAGAAAGAAAGAGTGCAAACGAGTGAGATTGGAGAGCCAGCAGAGTCACGAAAAGAATAGGTCGGAGCTGCTTGAGATAGCAAGAGGAGAAATAGCTCCACCATTGCTCATACAGAGCTTCTGAATTGAAGGACCCCTTGATAAGACCACATTCAGCCTAGTAATTTTGAAGGTCGTAGAGGCGATCGCTACTACTGCTGGTAACATTCCCCTACTGATACACCATTGAGTGTGTCGGCCACCTGCCACCGCCACGATTATAGTGGAGGTGCCACCTCCCATGACATGACAAGAGTGCTTAGTGTGCCTCAATTATGTTCCCTTCCTTCTGTTTTATATTCTATGCTGCGGGAACAAATGTGGGGTGTACTTATTTTGGAATTTTTGGATTCGTAATTTTCTTGCCGTTTTTTCTTTTCCCTCAGGCATGCTATCTAGTAGCATTGGCATCATTTACGATTTTATTTTTGTGTTCTTGTTTAACTAAAAAGTAGCTTAGGAGTACACTCAGCCAATAAATTGCACTAGTTTTGAAGTTGTGAAAATTTTACCCTGTTTAAAAATTTTAATGGTTAGCTATGTACTTGTTGATTGCAAAGCATGATTTCTGTGATTCTTTTTTTGTCATTTAGTGTATTAGCATGAGTAGTTCTTGTTAAATATGTATAAATTGGACAGGTAGAATGAATGCAAAATATGCACCATAAGTGGGTGGTTTCTAATACCAAGTTCAATACTGCATAGAGGATCTAGAACTTGCACAGATTGTGGTCTTTACATAGGTTTTAGGATGATTGGTTAGGAAAGGATCATAGGAAATTTTTTCTTAGCTCATTTTTAGCTTGGCCAACCCTACCAAATAATATGATTCCATAGTCCCAATTTTGAGCCTTAAATGAACCATTTTTATTTGATTAACCAATTAAACGTATCCCTTTTTTATAATGAACCTATTTTGGCTCTGGTCCCTTGTTGGAAATTGTGAACCTCAGCATGAAAAATTTACAGGATTTAGGGTGGCTAGAGTAGGGTACATAGATCTTGGAGAGGTGAAAAGGAAAAGAAAAAAGGAGTTAAAAATGAGGTGTGGTGTGGAAGAAACAAAAGCCAAGAAGAAAAGAAAAGAAAAGAAAATTCAAGAAAAGAAGATTAAAAAAGAAAGATGAATGAGAATTTGCGAAATACACAACATCCATACAATTGCATAAAAAACAGTGAAAAGGAAGGAAAAGGATTGAAAAAGCAAAAGGGTGAAAAAATGAAGAATGGAGCCACATGTATGCCGAATTGCCAAGGAGGTTTAGCCACTAGAAAAAATTCATATCTACCACACCCCAGCGAAAGCCTATATTTGACCGAATCAAAGTCATATAGTAATCCTAGAATGACCATCTGAAGAGCCGAAAAGTAAAAAAATAAGGGCAAGCCTATAATATCCAACATGCAGTATTTGAAACTTCTTTGTGAGGGTGAGTCTTAATTGTTTAGTCTCATATTTTATATTTTCTATATTTTTGGTGGGGACTTCATTTACTGTGAAGGTACATGATTGTGTTTGATTCTACCATTGTCTGTGACTTTCTTCGGAAGGTGATCTTTAATTTTTTATTAATGCTTCAAATGGCTATATCTTGATCACATTTTATATAGTTTGTGGTTGTTTGTGTATATAATCTGGTTTGAAAAAAAGGTCAAAGGGTGTTTAGAGTTTCATAATTTCAAAATTTTACGATGTAACTATAGCCATCCTGAGTTTTATTTCCAGTTAAGCACATGAAGGTTTGTTTTTTATATTTTTCTTTACCTGAAAATACAAAGAATCTAGTTGAGGACTAATTTATTATACTATGATTTACCATTCAGTGCCCATTGAAAATAGCATGACTTATTTTCATTTACTGCTGATATGAGTGTGCTTTACTGTACCTGAAGGAAAATGTTGTTGAGTATTTGCAAAAATTACATAGTGTAAAAAATTGACGATTTTAATCTATTTAGTGGTTACAGGTTCTTTTTTCAGGTAATGGAAACTCAGAAGGATTGGTGGGAAAGTGATGTATTCCAGGTATGAGCAAAGTATCAAGATGGTATGACCTTAACTAAGGTTGTGAAAATTTTGAAGAAAAAAAGCCACCACAGAACAGATCCTCTGTGGGTAAGACCACGATGTAACATCTACTTGTATTGTGCATGACATTGAGGCTTCAGTGATTCCAAAGGCTTGGCAGGCACAAATACCCTTAACAATTCCGCAGACGTGAAAAAGTGTGAGGCATTTCCCTGCTCATAAAAAACTTCAGTGGATGTCAATTCTGGACCCAAATACATATGATTAATGGCTCATGGACTGTGAGTACGAGTCATTTTTCAAGGTGCTCAGCACTCACGTCATTGCAGCGTAAGGAGTTGGAGCAAATGCCCAGTGAAATTCTGTTACGATTCAACCTTCAGTGTGATACAGATGTTCAGAATGAAGAATTCCTCTTCAATAGGAAAAGGTTTCTCATGTCTGTATAAATGCTTTTTGTGTTTTTATTTTAGTAGAACCTTGTAGAGATAAAGATGCGCTATTGGATTGAGAAAGGTTTATTATGGAATTATTATTAAGTTTTGGAGAGCAATTCCTAAGGAGCCAACATGATTTATCAATTGTTCTTGAGTTTTTTCATTGATATTCAAAGAAGGTTTTCTTCCAATTATTGCTATAAGTATTTAATTACGTGTTTGTCTATGAATGCTAATTACAGTCTTACAATCATGAGGCTAAAACCTCCACAATTGGGGTTTATTGGGAACACGGTGAATTAACAGGATAAGGATTACACCAAGTGATTCAAACCAATGCTAAATGCTTGTATTGTATTCTCTTCATCTTTAAAAATTTCTTAACGGTGTGCAACGTTAGGACTTTTCCCCAATTCTTTACTTGTGAACCTAGAGAAGTATAGATTTGGAAAAATTACAACAAAGCCATTGAATTTTTTATAGTAGTTGTATAACTTGAGCTACGGTTGCAGGAAAGTTGGAACGTATTATTAACGGTTAAATAAATCGCTCATGAGACCAGGTATAGTCATCTAATAGGGATGAACCAGTCGTTTGGATGAACCCTAGTTATCTATTCTACAAGTAAGCATTTATATTGATTACGTGTGTATACCCGAAGTAGTTATGAACCCATGGGGAACACTTACCCTAGTTATTGCAAATCTTGATAACAAACACAATTGCGATCTTGTTTGATTATTGTTTTCTTTAAACCCCCCCAATTTGAAGTTAACTTACCAACAAGTTTAAGTACCGACATTAGTCTAGATCTTATCTTATTCTCTATGGGTTCGACCCCAACCTCTTTGTTGGATTCTTTCTTGACAACGTCCGGCTTCATACTTTATCCCAGGAAGTGTGAGGTTGGGCATTATCACTCTGCAGCCGTATGTATCAGCCTTACCCCGCAAAATCTCTGTCTCACAATTATACCATTGGTGATATGCGGGCACACGCCTCCATCTTATCACTGTACACACATACTAGGAGTATTATGCTTGCCCTTTTAGTCATGACCTATAAGGGACTCCTAGAAATCCATGTACTGACACCTTCGTATGAAAATTTCATCCATACCTGTCTGTGTACTCCTTGTACACTAACCACATTGTCCATTAGCCATACCTATTTGTACTCTCTCATCTTGCTCTCCCGAATACTCACCTCGAGCACGAGCCACTCATGCCTCGAATCATTATTCAAAAATCTAACTATAATAACCTATTCAGGAGTTCCTTAACTTCAACCATAGGCCCCTCATTCACTGTATTATCAATAACCTTCCTTCCATATTATCCGTCATCTCTGTCACACATTCATTTAATGCCATTTTTCCCCTCAGTCGCATATATTGCAACACATCACATAACGAGATCATCACATGGCAAAATTACTCAGTCAACACAACAGTACAATAACATGAAATTAAATCAACCTCGTGTCCGAACAAAATTAATAACATTTAATCCAATAAAATCAAGTCATAAGATTTTGAATCGAATCGCTCACTGGTTGGGCTCTTTCACAGTGGCATTACTGCCATTACAGTGTCTCCTTTCTGGCAATATATCACCTGCTGTCGTGGTACTGCTGGCAGCACTATGACCAGTCTTCATTCTTGGTTCTCCCATGTTTTAGTTTCTTTTTACCCACCATAATGAAACATTGTCACTTAACAGATTACATCAATAATTATCTTACCCCAGTGTTATAAATTATTACGCACAACCATCATTAATTTCGAAAAAAAATACAACACCGACCACAGCGTTCGATTTATCCTATAAGGGATTACTATCATACGACACTCGCTTCATCTCCTGCCCAAACATAGTTATAACTTATTAATCAATACTTTAATCGCATCCCCTACACAGAGTCTATGTGATTTTACATTAAGGGTTTTGATTTCCAAGAATGAATAAGTCTATGCTTATACAGGGGAGCATTATGTCATTATACCCAAAAATTAATCTCGTCAACAACGTTTGACACAAAGAACAACCTAGAAAAATTATCCATTTATCAGTCTAAGTATCTCCCCTAGAGTTTTACCTCATTATGAGTTTTCGTCACCCCTCTTCTAATAAACTCGTCCTTAGATTTTCACAGATTATGATTAATAAGCATAACATGGTAAGTATTATCCTACTCATGAAATCATCTAAATCAAATGCACGTATATGTTTAGTTAATTAAAGTCTAACAAAAGAGTGAGTAAACCATAGCCTACCTGGGCAGCTATTGTCTCGATCAACTTCGTTTGCAGCTATCCATTCTTGATTCCCTTGCGGAAGTTCCTAACCATGGATGTCAAATCCCCCTAGATCCTCTTGTTTTCCTCCAAAAAGTCTATTTTCTGCTTTTAGACGTTTTTAATAAGTCCCCTCCAAGGACTAGGTTTTTACTATCCAAATCAGAGGATTGCAAATTTCTGGTCCTCATACCGCTGTAGCAGACACCTTTCCCGTTGCAGCGATTTGCTATGGTGAAAAGCATTCCCTATCGCAATGGACACCCGCCCGGGTCTGCCCGATCTTGACTATTCCCATTCAAATTTATTCTTCGTGAACCTTTCTTTTGTCGGGTATTTATTGCGAACTTCTAAATATTTTAATTCGCCCGATTTTTATGGGTTCGGATGCTATAATGGTCGGGTGGGTCGTTACATACATCCTTCTTATGGTACTAAGAACTCTTAGCCATAGCTCGAAAGTACGAGTTTATAACTTAGAATTATAATGGGGTGCACATCCATCCCCCTTAGGAACATTTGTCCTCGAATACTTCTTAGATTCAGAATTCAAGCTTTATAGGAGTAACCGTAAAAAACATTTGATAGAGTCTCTCTTGCAATATGGACTATACGAAAACCTGAAACATAGAAACGTCCAACTTAAGTCTCACAGAATGACACAAATAGCTAAATAGCATAGCTCCGCAATAATCGAACACAAGATACAACATCCATTAATAACGGTAAGTAACAATATAAAGTCCAAATGGGTATCTCACCTCGAATTTAGCAATAATGTGAATTGATCTTCCATAACCTAGGGTCAAAAATAAGTGTGGATATCTAAATGTCATGTAAGTCCTCAGCTTCCCAGGTCATTTCTTCCACATTTTCCTCATTTCTCTGGGGAGAACTTTAATGGAAGCCACACCTTTGGTCCTCCAATCTACGGACCTGTCAATCCTAATATGGCAACTAGAGTTTTCCTTGTAGGACAACTCTTCTGCTGATCTGAACATCACTCAACTGGGACAACTGAGAAGGGTCTCCAATTCACTTTCATAGCATCAATACCGGAAAACTGGATAAATAGATTCTAGCCTAGAGACAACTATAGCTCATAAAAATGACCATTCTTGAGGATTCGGTAGCTGTCGAATATTGAGCTAAGATTGCTTGTTGCCAAATCTCTGCTCCCTTACCAAACCAAGACTTTCTAAATACCAATCATCAACATAGAACTCCAAATCTCTATGTTTGTACATCAACAATAAGATTTTTGACAACTTTGAGCTGTCAATAATCGCACTCTCTAATGAGCTTAACTTTCTTTTCAAACTGATGTATCAAAGTGGGTCAATCAGCCTTGATTCACCTATCTTAAACTATCCAATGGGGGATCTGTATTTCAGCCTATACAAAGCTCATAGGCACCATCTTAATACTAGAATGGTAACTATTATTAAGTAAAGAAAACTCTATAAGATGTGTAGGTGATCATCCCAAATTCCCTAAAAGTCTAGCACGCACACTCGTAACATATCCTCAGTGTCTGAATTGTGCGCTCAGCCTGGCATCAATCTAGGGATGAAAAAATATACTCAGATTAACCTATGTCCCCAATCCTTTCTGGAATGACTTCCAGAAATTGGTTATAAATTATGCCCTCTATGAAGTAATAGATGCTGGGACACCATGCAAATCTGACTATCTCTCTGATATATAATAAGCATAATCTTCATCTATAAATCATAGTCCTAACTGGCAGAGGCGAGTTTATGTTGTCAGCCTGTGACAATGACTCCCAATAGAGCCAAATTTATGCCTGGTACAGGGTAAACCTGTAACAAAATCCATGTTGATTGCTTCATATTTTCACGCAAACCGTCTATCTCCTGAGTTAATCCGCTGGGCTTCTGATGTTCCAGCTTTTTTACCTACAGCAGTGGGACATTATGCTCTGAACTCAATATCTTTCTTCATCCACTCCACCAATGGAATCTTTTATATCATGGTACATCTTTATCAAAATCAGGTGAAACGACAGGTAGGAATAATATACCTCTTCCATGATCTGCTGGCGAAGCCCTGCAATATTTGAAACATAGAGTGACACTGAATCTCAAGACTCCATCTCCTGCTTATCTCAAGAATGACCCATCCTGCTTGTACCAAGCTAGGATCTCAAGTATTGATGTTCTTTCACCTTCATAACTAGCGATGACATTGTAGTGTTTATAAATCATAATGCCGCTACCATCTGAGTCTATCAGCAGACTCCAAACTAGCCAACTAGTGCAACTCTTGAGGAAATTCTCTTTTTTTTTTTGTGATGAATGATAAGTGCCCATGATAGCAATTGAGGCATCGGATACAACATTAGACTTCCATGGGATACAAGATATCTACGTCGTAGTCATTTAAGCAACTCAAATAACGACATTATCTTCAGGTTGCTCTTTCTATTTTGAAGATATGGTAGAAACTCTTGCTTCAGTCTGTAAAGATGTCGACGCAGACACCATATAAATAATTCTCCATCTTCCAATGCATGTACAACTGCAACCATCATACAAATCATGGGTCTGGTAATTTTTTCATGCTTCCTCAATTGCCTCAAGCATAGGCAATCCTGCCACCATATTGCACCAGAACACACCTAACCCAATGACTGAGGCATCACAATGCCACAACACTCCTCCCTCAAGCCTTTAGTAAGGCTGTCACTAGTACTAGATGTGAGTGTCTTTCAATCCCGAAAAACTCTGCTCATAAGTCTTGGTCCACTGGAACTTAGCTGCCTTCTGAGTTAGCCTCGTCACTGGTGCCGATGGGGCCAGGAGAATCCTTCCACAAATCTTCATAGCATTCCCAGCTAACCCCAGGAAACTGCAAGCTTCAGTGGGAGTTGTGGAGTCTAGGCAGTGTTACGGCATATTTTCTATGAGTCAACCTGGATACCTCGTCTAACATATTGGCCCAAGAAAGCAAAGGAATTCAACCAGAACTCATATTTAAAAAACTCCAGTGTATAACTTGTGATCTCTAAGTACCTAGAGTACTGTTCGCAGATGATCTCTATGCTCAGCCTCTGAACATGAATATGCAAGATATTATTAATAAATACTATCATGAACAGATCTAAGAATGACCTAAATATACTGTTCATTAGGTCCATAAACACATTTTATAAGGTATTCTTCAGAATCCGAAAGAAATCGCCAAGAACTCAAAGTGGCCATATTTGGATCTAAAAGCTATTTTCAGAATATCTTTCTCCTGAACTCGTACCTGATGGTACCCTGATTTTAATAAATCTTTGAAAAATATTTGCACCTTACAGCTGATCAAACAAGTCATCTATCCTCGGGAGGATATTTGTTCTTAATAGTGACTCTATTTAGCTGGTAATCTAGGGGATATTTTCTTAATAGTGACTCTATTTAGGCGCGGTAATCTACACCTTCATGAGGAGCCATCTTTCTTTCTCACAAACAAGACTAGTGCACCCCAAGGTGAAGAACTAGGTCTAATAAAGCCTTTATCAAGAAAGTCTTTCAGTTGATCCTTCAACTCCTTAGCTCAGCAGGAGTCTGCGTAAGGAGGAATAGATATGGGATGTGTATCTGGTAGCATAACAATGGCAAAATCAAATTTCCCTTTCTAAGGAAATACCTGGGAGCTCATCTGGAAACATTCCTTGAATTCACCTAACTACTGAAATAGAATGAAGAGTCAGGTATTCTGCTTGCACATTTCGGACTCTAACAATATGATAAATATAACCCTTATAACTGGCTTCTTAGCACGACGATAGGATATAGACCTCCCTTTAGGCGTAGCTACAGTGCCCTTCCATTCTGAACTGCTTATCTAGGGAAATGGAATCTAACAATCTTTGCCCAGCACTCAACATTGTCATAACACGATGCTAGTAATCCATGCTCATAATTACATCAAAATCATTCATCTCTAACTCTATTAAGTCAACAAAGGTCTGGCAAACAAAAATTTCCACTGTACAACCTCGATAAACTCTCTTGGCGATAATAGATTCACCAATAGGGGTATGCGCCTGAGAAAATGGTCGCTACAGCAATTCTGGTACTATACAAAATTTCCCTTATAACAGCGGGGTAACATAGGATATAGTGAAGCCTAGATCTATCAAAGCATATACAAAGGTGAACAAACATTTTAGTGCACCTGTCGCAACATCTGAGTGATGACTCAGAGTCTGTTGCCATGCTAGTGCATAAGTATGATTCTGATCACTACTAGAATTGGATGCTCCCATTTTGCCTCTACCTCTGCTCGCTAAATTTTGGGGACCATGCCCTATAGGAGGTGCTGGCAAATGTGACTGTAATGATCTAGCCTGCTGACCCTATCACACTCTGATCTCTAGTCGAGCAGTCCTTCATTATGTGACCCTCCTATCCATAAGAATAGAAAGTTGTGGAACCATATCCGCATTTGCCAAAATGCCTCCTACAACATGTAGCACAATGTGGTGGGGCTGTCCTCGTTTGGTCGAAGCCTCTCTGTTGTTGTGAGCCTAATGTTCGCAAACCCTCACCTGGACCAAAATACCCACAACGATCTAACCTGCTACCTTGCTGCTACTTGGGTGAAGGCCTAGGTGGCTGACCTATGAATCGGAGTTTGGGTCCACCCTGGGGCTCTGTATGTAAATCAGCTGGCCTGGCCTTTCTATGCTGCCCCCTGTCTCCCCTCTCAGCCATATGCTATCACTGTCTAACCTCTTCTGTATTCTTGGCAAGGCCTGAATCTGTGATATATCCATGTCCTTTTGCAACATGGCTATAGTACAAGACTTAACATACTCTATATCAACCCCTTATGGATTGATGTACCCTGGTTGGCATTAGTGACAAAGTTGGTGCAATCTAGCCAAGGAGTCAAATCTCAGTGCATACTCTCGAACACTAATCCTACCCTACTCCAATCTTGCATAATTGTTCTACTCAGGCCTTCCAAATCTCTTGAGGTAAGTAGCCAGTCTATAGAGGCCTCAAAGAAGCTGGGCCAGGTGGAGATTTGGAGGTGCATCCCTGCCTCTGGACCTCTCATGCTCTCACACCACAAAACTGTGTATATCGCAGTCGAACACCGCTAGCTCAACTGACTATGTGGATGAAACATGCATAACCTAAATATCCTCACAATTATCTAAAAAGTGTTAAGGGTCCTCTCTGCGGTCTTTCCCCATAAACTGCGGAGGACTCAAGGCAAGAAACTAACAAACCCTCGAACTTCCTAGTACCTCAATGGGCTCAACAATAACTAGTGCCATTTGGCTGACGCTGAGTAGCCATCATCTGATCCAATGTATATACTGCACTCCTGAAATACTGGTCTGAGAGTGGCCAAGTACTGGAAGTATTGTTGGTGCGTCTGTAGTCCTAGGAGATTCCTATGTAATGGGGAATGGTGGGGAGATCGAGAAGATGCCCCCTTTAGTCTCAAGTTAGGCCGTTTCTGACTGTGCACCCTATTGGTACCCTCTTATGCCGCTATATCCAGCTCTTGACCGGCTTTCAGTCTGTCTTGCATCAGAGCATCTCTATAGAAAGAAATAACAATATTAACTTAGGGACTCAATCTGCCCAGC
This sequence comes from Datura stramonium, assembly GCA_018107945.1. Taxonomy (NCBI): domain Eukaryota; kingdom Viridiplantae; phylum Streptophyta; class Magnoliopsida; order Solanales; family Solanaceae; genus Datura; species Datura stramonium. The sequence continues at coordinate 84,183 of JACEIK010005473.1, read as the reverse complement.
TCATCTCTATAACATGATTTGAGCAAAAAAAAGTAACCAAACTATCATACCTCGTAGCTTCCTGCTTACAAAATGTGGTGCACAACACGTTTATAAATAAAACTCTACTAGACACGGCTTGCAAACTCCTAGAATACGATGTTGTTCTGATACCAAGTTTGTCATGCCTACCTAGGAGGCATAACTGGTACCTAATGCTACACTAGACCCTGAGCTGACTTAGCTGGACATATACCCCTCTAGTACACACCAGCATCACATAATCAAGAAAACAATCAAGTATATCCAGGCTTAACGAAGCCCTTGGCTGACAAGGCCACAATATAAACATTTGTGCAGATATTTAGCTGACCCAACAAATCACAATAATAATAACAATATTAAAAACTAAATAAAAATTCACAATTTCGAACTTTAACTTTTTCTTTTGAAAATTATATATATATATATATTCATTAAGGCCACCAAACTGCTCCAGAAAAAGTAACAGAGCTAACACGGACAACAGCAATACTTCTAAATAATCTCATTGTCTGTCAGCCTCTAAGGAGTAAATACATGGCTAGAATAGGGTCCGACCTACCCAAAAGAACTATACAACAAACGATAGGAAAACCTATAAAGTATGGCAACTCGGGAAGAGAGGAGCTGACCAATATGCTGAGCCTGAACTGCTACTGAGGAGGTCCCTTAACATGTCTGTCAAAACCTGCAGGCAAGAGTGCAATGCCCCCGGCAGGCGTCAGTAAAATAGTGCACCGAGTATTTAAGGCTATAACAATAAGTTGGAACTAAACTAATATTAAGAACGGAATGTAAATAGCTATAAGAATAAGAGAATAACCTGAAAAATCTTGTTAAGTTATACAGGAACTAAATAGGAAATAGTCAAACAAGAACCTAGCATGGCCCCCATAAGCAAGGGAGGTACAAAACAAACAACCTATCTAAGCCCGCATAAGCCCTGACAGATATACCTCCAATCTACAAATCCTACTCATAACACTGTAACCTATAGGCAAGTTGTAACTGTATCTTGAGCACACTTGGCTCATGTATCTCTAACTGTATCTTGAACCTTCCTAAGCTCTTGTATATTTGAGCCTTCTAGGCTCCTGTAACTCATCCCAAGCACATAGGGCTCTACTAGGACTATTAATACCAACTTAGGCATAAAGGAAGTCTATAAGTGAATAGACGTCAATATAGCTCTGTAGGCCTCAATGTAGTCTTTTCAAATATTTTATAGCTCTTATAAGAAAAGTATAGCCCCATAGGTATGGTATGCTTGATTATATCCTTTCTAGGCAATCTGTACATGGGCATCTGCATAAACAACCCTAAGGGTGTTGGCCTAAATACTTAACAACTGACAAGGTAGACGATGAAACCATGCAATCTATTAAACTATCAACAAGCAATCTTATCACCAACCTACTCGTTATGCTGCTAATCATGAACAAGGATTGTTAAACAGCTAACTACAGGCCCTAATGACATTGGTAAGACAACAAGACATCAATAAGCTATCTAAGTGATAATGATTCATATAAATGACTCTTAATTCGCTTCTAATTGAAAGGCAACTAGCTAGACGTGGAAAATCTCGGCAAATGATACTTTACCACATTATTATTCAACTTCCAGCAGCTAACCAACAATAAGAAACATATTCATGAACACTACTAGGATCGACAATAAGTTGTATCAACATTATGACGAAGAAAACTTGCCGAAAAGAGTTTAGTCTTAACATATCTTGTTTGATGAGCTATCTTTAGTCGCTTATTTCCTTCAACTAGATTACCCCCTTCAATTACTTGAGTTAATAAACATGAAACAAAGGCTGTTTCAACACAAGATATCATCCAAACGCCACACCTGCACCAGCCACAACAACAACATACAAGGCAACATTAACAACATTTTAGTCATTTCTCTTGTTTCCATTAGCTTTTAAGGGGAAAAATTACTAACTTCTGTAATTATTTATCTCAATATGAAGTATAATTTCAGACAAAGAAACCAAAAATCCTTTAAAACAAGAACTCAGCTCAAACAGCCCAAATCGGCAGTTTGCTTAGCTGCAAATTTTCAACCCTTTGCTTGCAAATTAAGCGATTTAAAGGGGCAAAAGTCTTACCTTTCCTCTTGGTTTAAATTCTTATTCTTAAATGGATATATAGTCCAGTCCAAATAACTTTTGAAAAGTATAAAATTACCTTCAAAACTTTGCAAAAAATGAGCTCAAAACAGTTCCTAGATTACTTTCACTTTTGGAAACTATCCCTCTTCTTGTCTTGTGATATGCTTAAACTTAGATTGAGTTTCTTTTTCAATTTTTCCTGCTCTATACTGGAAAGAGAGAAATAAGTCCCTTAGCAAGCTGGTCGATTTTGGGATCAACATGAAATGGTGGCAGGAAACAATTCATTTAAATAAAGGGTGGTCGTTAGTGGCAAGTCGGGTGGGGGCCCGTCACTGCCCAATAGTGTCCCAGTAAAATGTCTATAACTTTTTACTCCTTACTCTGATTGATGAGTGATTCGATATTCTAAAAATTAGACTCAAAGAGCTTTAATTTGATAGGTCTTGGTACTTCTAACTCATTATGCATTTGGAAAAAATCCCTGAAATATTTGACCCAAATTTCACAAAATTCTAAAAGTAACTTGCGATAGCACGGACATTTGTTTCTGTTTGCTTGACCTCAAATCTTAATATAAGATAATTGAATGATATGAATATCTCACTTACGTCCTTCTTGTAGTACTAAGCACTCTTGGCTATAGCTCGAAAGTACGAGTTTATCGCTTAAATTATGCAGGGGTTATAACATTGGTAGTAATATGATATATATGGCGGGGGGGGGGATCATATCATAGTAGAATCATTCTATTCGAAAATATTCTTAAAATACATATATATATATATATATATTTATAATTCAAATTATATAATTATTTGATTGATATTAATATGATATATACAGGGAAAAAAATCACGACATAATTAGAGTCATGCTATTAATATTATTAGTCATTCTATTATGACGTATTTTGGCACATGATTTATATATATTTAAATCAAATACTGCAGAAAATAATATTATTTTTATTTTCTATAATTATTTTCCTGTAGTCATGCCATAATTATAGTTATTCTAATAGAAATATTACTACCGTTATTATATATATTTAGGAGAATTCGTTCAACATAATACAAACGTTCATTGTATATAATATATGGAGGGCACGTCATAATTAGAGTTATTCTGAATGGCTTCTATGGCATATTCTATATATTTATAATTTAAATTATTTAAATTATTGCATGACGTATTTGAATTTAAATTAATACTGGCAAATAATGTTGATTATATTATTTTCTATAATCTATATATAACAATATATAATTATTTGATTGGCAATTATTCGATATATATGGAAAAAATCACCATAATCAAGTTATTCTAATAGAAAATATTCATGCGACATATTCTATAAATTTATAATTTAAATTAATTTTTAAAATTTTAGCTTTTTTTTTAGTTTTTAATTTGTTTATTATTTTAATCAATATTATTTTTGTAGACATATCACTCATGTTAATTAATTATAATTTATAAATCCAGATACCATAAAAATAATTTTGATTAAGATATTTTTCTATAATTATAGACATAGCAGCAAATCATAATCAGATTCATTCTAATAGAAAATAATATAATCAATATTATTTCCTGCAGACATGCCATAATTATAGTCATTCTAATGAAAGATTCTTATGAATTATTATTATATATATGAATCATTTACTCCAACATAATATGAATGGTTCATAGTGTTGTCACGCCCCACCTTGGGAGGCATGACTAGCACCTGGTTCCCTACTAGGACTACAGGCTGTTGAGCTGACTGAGCCTAAACACCTCTGGTGCAGGGCTGTCTAAACTCTAGAATCGAGAAAATAACGGGCTATATAGCGGTTGTAAATACAACCCCACAGCCGACAAACCTATAGCCACCTGTGAAAATAAATAACTAACCATGAACAAACAAACATAGGGAGTTCTATGCGGGCCGACAAGGCCACCATGATATCTAGTTATAACTGAAAAGTAAAATTAAATGCTAAACTGAGCTATGACCGACAAGGCCATCCAATCAGCAGCTAAACCCAGGGCCCCACACGGCCAACACACATGATCTAAAACACATACGGGCCCCGGCCGATATCTGTCTGCCACAGGGAAGTAACATAATCTGCAAGCCTTTAGAGTAATAAGATGAGTAGGAACAGGGCCCGACCTACCATGCTATATAAACAAAAAGAATAAACCTCTATCACTAGCTCCGAAAGAAATGAGCTGATGGCTCTGTATGGCTGACTGGGCTACGAGCCTGCTCCTCGTCTATGTACCTGCAGGCAAAGTAATACGGCGCCCAGAGGCGTCATTGCTACAAGTACTGCGTGTGGCAAAACAATAACTTTAAATAACTAAAAGTAAGGAAATAGACCTATAATAACTGAAGTAAAGGAAACAGACTGAAAATAGTAGTAGTGAAATCGGGATTAAACATAATTGTGATAAGAAGGGTAGGCGTCATACCTGACAAATGAGGCTTCTTACCATCTAACTATCAATAACTAAACAAACATAAACCTGGCCCCCATAAGCCAGAAGATACAATCAGCACAGAACAACCCACCTGGGGCGTAGCCCTAGAGTACACACTCAATCTATATACCCCTATCTAGGCTCATGCTAGGTCAGCTACCATCTATAAGCGTCTGCCGATCCCCTGGATCTGCTTCCGGGCCCGCTCGGCTGGCACAATACCTGTACGAGTCTAGTGCGGAGGACTCCTGATATCCTACCCCGAGCGTCAACGCTCGGCGGGGTGTGTATAAGGCCAACCACAGCAATATGAGGATCTGGATCCCCATCTTCCGTCCTTTGTGGACGGCATGCCCTCCGTAGATCGACGTAATCTCGCCCTAGCGGGCAGCGACACAGCTATTAACCCTAGGGTGGTCACGGAAGCTATACAGGTATAATCCATCCCAAAACAATACAATTTGCGAGTATCAACTGACCACAACAACTGAACATGATAATATACAGCATACTTTGTTTGAGTTCCTTACTGGATTACTATGCTGAAGAAACTAACTTGCCGAAGAAAATGCCTTAACATACCTCGGTGCAGTTTCTGATTAACTGATAGGTTCAAATTGGTATTCAATATCTCTTCCTAACTGAAATTGTGTTACTTCAAAATTGGATAGTTTTAACACTAAGTTCGGCAAAAAGGAAAACTTTATATATAAATATTAACTATATTCCAACTTTATGGAAGACGGTCAAAGCCTCATTATTTCTCGAAAGTCTAGAAGGTAGAAATGCTTACTTTAAGCCTGGGATCATATTGACACTAGTTTGGATCAATTCCAGCAACTTTGGCTCGGCGGGATGATGATGATTCGCGGAATTTCACGAAAATAAATCCATAGAAATGCTCTCTGCAGCCTTATACTTGATACCCGGGTTAATTTTGATTTGGACTGTGTTTAGCGGCGCCAATCGAATGAAAATTATCATTTTCCTTCGTCTGTAGCCTCTTGGACGAGTTTGTTTAAGATAATAACATGAAATTAGGGTGAGGCCTCTATATACTTGAGGCAGCAAACAAGGCAACCGCAGGCACGTTGCTTAGCGCTCTTTTGCTCCACCTGCATTGGCTAATGCGGAGGAGCAGCTCCGTTCCATTTACCCCTCTAGGCAGCTTGGTTCGGCCTCCTCTGTAGAAATCCCGACTTGACACTCGTTCAGCCTTTACTGACTTTTCCTCGTAAGTATAGCACTCTAAAACTCTCAACCAATATGCGAATAGGCCGACTAAACGCTACTTCTACGAGTGTAACATCCTCCACCCCCTTAAGAACATCCGTCCTCGAATGTGCTTCTACTTGCAAGAACCTTAACCTTGCAATTACTTATTCTGGAAAAATTCTGGCAGAGTCTCCCCTGTAATATGGACTATCCAAAAACCACGAAACGAAAAGTCAATACAGGTACTCCACACAAGACTATGGCATTCATTTCCCAATAGACTGTAAGTCAAATACTCCACATATACATATATGTAATGCAACTTATGAAATAACAACAACAACATACCTCTAGCTGCACAATCTGACTAAGTCTGAAATAACTGAGGATATCTGGCTTTCATATCATCTTCTTCTTTAGATTCATCTCCTCTCAGTTCTTATTTCGCCATAACACTTTGAAGCAACATATTTAGTTCTTAGTCTGCAGACCTGCCGATCTAGGCCATGGCTACTGGAGCTTCTTCATAAGCTAAGTCCTCAGTGATTTAGATGTCTTTGACTGGGACAATCGGGAGGGATCTCTGCACTTCTTCAGCATGGACATGTAGAAAACTGGGTGAACAGATTCTAATTCTAGAGTAAATCCAATTCATAAGCCACCTGGCCTATCCTTCCCATAAAATCTGATAAGGCCCAATAAGCCTCAGGTTGAGCTTGCCTTTGTGTGCAAATCTCGTCACACCCTTCATCGGTGAAACCTTCAGGAATACCCAGTCACCCACATTAAATTCTAGGTTTCTCTGCCGGACATAAGCATAAGATTTCTGGCTGATGAATAATATCTGGCCCAATCAATGCCGATTCTCCTACCTCAAACCAACCAGCTGGAGAGCTGCACTTCTGCCCATATAACGCTTCATAAGTTTCCATCTGAATTGTTGAATGATAACTGTTATTATAGGAAAATTCCAATAAGCGGTAGATGTTCATCCCAGAGTTTGCCTCCAAAATCTAGCACAAACGCTTGTAACATATCCTCGATCGTCTGGATTGTACGTTCTACCCGTCTGTCTGAGGATGGAAGGTTGTGCTCAGTTTAACCGTCCCCAGGCCCCTCTAAAAGATTGCCAAAACTTGAACATGGCTTTGCACCTCTGTCAGAGATAATTGACAATGAAACACCATGCAATCGGACTATTTCTCTAATATACAGCTCAGCATAATCTTCAGTTGAAAAAGTAGCTCTTACTGGTAGAAAGTGAGCTGATTTTGTCAATTTGTGGACAATTACAGATAGAATCATATTTACGCCTGGTGCAGTAACCCTACTACAAAATCCATATTAGCTGCCTCCCATTTCCATAAAGGCACAGCTATATCCTGTGTCAGTCCTCCTTGTTTCTAATGTTCATCTTTTACTTTTTGGCAATTGGGACATATAGCTACGAATTCTGCTATCCCTTTTTCATTCCCGGCCACCAAAATCTCTTTTTTACATTATGGTACATCTTTGTCGAACCTGGATGCAGAGAGTAACGGGCATAGTGTACCTCGCCCATAATTTGCTGGCGAAGCCCTGCCATGTCTGGAACACAGAGGCGATCCCTATATCTCAAAACTCCATCCTTGGTTACCTGGAAATTTGTCACTTCCCCTCGCTGGACCCTATTTCTAAGCTGAACCGGGCTAGGATCTTCATACTGTCGTTCATTCACTTACACAACCAATGATGATACTGCGGTATTCTGGATTACCGCTCCATTGTCTCTGATTCTACTATATGAATGGCTAAACTGGCTAGCTGATGCAATTCTCAAGCCCAATTCCTGCTGCTCGGGCTGTAAATATGCCAGGCTTCTATGGATTTGCGGCTAAGAATCTCTGCTACAACGTTGTGCTAAGGTGATATTAAATATTCACATCAGGAAATCGCTGGCAGCTCAAACCAGCGACGCTGCCGCAAATTCAACTCTTTCTGGGTGATAATATACTTCATAATATCTACGTCGACTCCATACGGGTCAGTGTCTCCGCTATTTTCAAATTACCGCGGCTAATTCCAGGTCATGGGTAGGGTAGTTCTTCTCATGGCTTCCCTCAGCTGCCTAGAAGCATAGGCAATCACCTTACCATGCCTCAAAAAAATCCTAACCCAACACCCGAAGCGTCACAAACTAGACTGCACCAATCCTCTTTTCCTTCTGCCAATGCTAGCACCGGTACCGATGTCAATCTGTCTTTCAGTTCCTGAAAGCTCTGCTCACATGCCTCAGTCCAACGAAATTTTGCTGCCTCCTGTGTCAATTTGGCTAAAGGTGCTGCTAAAGTGGAAAATCCTTCCTGACCTTCTGTAATACCCTTTAACCCCAGGAAACTACCTCGGTCAGGCTTGAAGTCTAGGCCATGTTTTCACTGCCTCTAACTTCTGCGTATCTACCTGTATACTAGCATCTGACACAATATGGCCCAAGAAGGCTACTGAATTCAACCAAAATTCACATTTAGAAAATTTTGCATATAGCTGGAGATCTTTGAGAATCTGGACTATCCGTAGATGATCCTGGTGATCTACCTCTAGCGGGAATACACCAGAATATCATTGATAAATATAACCTCATGAACAAGTCTAGGTATGGTCTAAAAACGTTGTTCATCAGGTCCATAATAAGCTTACTGTTAGGTGTTTGTCCGGTCAAGGACATGACTGGAAATTCAAAGTGGTCATATCTGGTCCTGAAGGCAGTCTTTGGAATATCTCTTTCACGAACACAGACCTGATGATATCCTGACCTTAAGTCAATCTTTGAAAAATACCTCGCTCCTATGGCTGATCAAGCAAATCGTCTATTCTGGGAAGCGGGTACTTATTTTTGATAGTGACTTTATTCGGCTATCGATTATCTACACACATATGGAGGGATCGTCCTTCTTCCTCACAAATGAACTGGCGCACCCCATGGTGAGGAACTTGGGTGATAAAGCCCTTGTCTAGCAAATCCTCAATTGTTCCTTTAGTTCTCTGAGTTGTAGGAGCCATCCGATATGGAGGAATAGATATAGGCTGAGTGACTAGTAATAGATCGATTGCAAAATAAATTTCCCTTTCTGGGGGAATGCAGGAAGCTCATCTGAAAATACGTTGGGAAATTCATTAACCCTGGAATAGACTGAAGTGTCGGAGGCTCTACCGAACATCCTGAACTCTGACAATATGATAAAATGCCCTTTCTCTATCAATTTTCTCGCCTGGATATAGGAAGTAAACCTACCCTTTGGCGTGGCTGTACTACCTTTCCATTCCCGGCGCACCTCCCCTGGGGAAAGTGGAATCGGACAATCTTGGTCCAACATTCGGCATTGGCATATCATGGAGCTGTAATCCATACCCATAATGGCATCATAGTCAGCCATTTTAGTTCTATCAAGTCTGCTATAGTCTGACGACTGGCAATCTCTATTGTACACCCCCGATAGACCCTTATGGCTATAATAGAGTCGCAACAGGTGTAGACACTGAGAAAGGTCGCGTGAAATTCCGGCGCCAATACTAAACTTCTGAGCCACTAGCAGTGTAACATAGGATAGGGTGGATCCTGGATCTATCAGCACATAAGAAGGATGAGAGAAAATCTTCAGCATACCTGTCACAGCATCTGCTGACGACTCTGACTCCTGTTGCCCGGTAGTGCATAAAGTGCGATGCGAAATTTGGCTTTTGAATTGGAGGCCCCTGATCTGCCTCTGCCTCTGCCAGCTGAAACTGAGGGCCTACGCCCTACCGGGGATGCTGGAGCTCGTGATCCTGCCGAGGACCTATCCTGTCGATCTGATCACCCCTGACCCCTAGCTGGACAATTCCTCATTTGATGACCCTCCTGTCCACAAATCTAGCATGCTGTGGAATCATGCACGCATGCTCCAGAGTGGCACATCGAGTGCAAATAGGGCAAAGTGGTATTGTAAACGCACTCTGCTTCACTCCACTCTACTGCTGTGAACCTGCAACTTTTACGAACCTTCGTCGGGCTCTGGCTTCCTCCAGCGACTAGACCTGCTCCTCTGCTTCTGTGGTGGAAGTGGGGGTCTGGGCGGCCTATCTAACCGTGCGTAGGTCCTCCCGGGACTCCTCCTATAATACACCCGGTCTATCCCTGCGGTGCTGCTCCTGACTTGTTCTCCTGATCTCCCGTTGCCGCTGTCTAATACCCTCAATATTCTGAGCAAAAGCCTGCACACGAGCGATATCCATATCCTCTCACAGTGTGGCTGTGATGCAGGTCTCAACATATTCTAGATTTAGCCCCATATTAAAGCGGTGTACCCACAAGGCATTATATCCGGCTGGCGCATATCGAGAGCCAAGGAATCCAAACCACATGAATATTCTTGAACACTCATAGGCCCCTGCTCCAAGTGTAGGAACTGATCTACCCGGGCCCTGTCAGATCCCGCGATAGGTAATGATCAAAGAAAGCCTCTGAAAAGTGAGCTAGGTCGGAGGGGAACATCTCTCCCTCGAGACCTCTCCCAACTCTCATACCATAGTACAACAATGTCCCATAACCGGAATACCGCCAACACAACTGACTGTGGGTGTAACGCCACTACCCTAGAAAATCCTCTGCATCTGGTCGACGAAGTCTGAGGGTCCTCAGTCCCGTGTCCTATGAATTGCGGGGGACTGGAACTCGGACCCTCGAACAACCCAGGCCCTCTAAAGACTCTCTGCAACTGCTTGGTGGCACTGGCTGGCGCTGAACAGCCATCATCTGTGCTAGCATAACCACCGCGCTCGACCTCCTGGTCGGATGGTATAAGTATAGAAACTGTCGGATGGTGCCGTCATACTGGCCATCCCAAGCGGATCCTGAAGTGGTGGAGACTCCTGGGGAGGTCGAGATGATACCTCTGTATCATCCGCAGATCAGCCGATTCTTACCGAGTGCAGGCACCCTTTTTGCTGGTACCCTCTCCGGCTGCAACATCAAACCTCCTGCCAGTGGTAGAGGGTCGTTAGTCCGACATTTCTCTGTAAACAAAAGAGTATAATGAGCTTAGGGACTCAACCCTATATTGTACTACATTATAGCACGACTGAATAAGAAGAAAGAGTAATCATCTTATCATGCCTTACTGACCTCCCTGCCTATAGTATAATTGCACAACACATCCATAGGCAAGACTCTACTTAGCAAGGCTTGCAGACTCCCTAGGATATGACCTGCTCTGATACCAAGTTTGTCACGCCCCACCTTGGAGGCATGACTGGCACCTGGTGCCCTACTAGGACCTGAACTACTGAGCTGACTGAGCCTAAGCACCTCTGGTGCAGGGCTGGCTCTAACTCTAGAATCAAGAAAACAACGGGCTATATAGCGGCTATAAATACAACCCCCCGTCCGATAAGGCCTATAGCCACCTTGTGAAAATTAACAGCTAACCAGAACAAACAAACATAGGGAGTCCTATGGCCAGGACGACAAGGCCACCATGATATCTAGTATAAGCTGGAAAGTAAAATCAAATGCTAAACTGAGCTATGACCCGACAAGACCACCACCAATCAACAGCTAAACAGGGCCACACACCAACATACATGATCTAAAACTTACATACGGGCCCCCACACGGCCGATATCATCTAACCACGAAGTAACATAATTTGCAAGCCTCTAAGGTAATAAGATGAGCCGGGACAGGGCAACGACCTACCCATACTGTACAAACCAAATAAATAAACCTCTATCACCCAAGCTCGAAAAGAAAGGAGTTGATGGCTCTGTATGGCTGACTCAACTACTAGGCACCGCTCCTCGTCTATGTGTACCTGCAAGCAAGTAATCACGATTGCCCCGAAGAGGCTTCAGTATCACAGGTATTAGTATGTAAAGCAATAACCTTTAAATAACTGAAGAGCGCAGGAAATAGAACTGGCAATAACTAAAGTAAAGGAAATAGACTAAAAATGACTGAATTAGTGAAATTAGGACTAAACATAACTGTGATAAGAGGGTGGGGATCATACCTGACAAACGAGGCGTCCTACTGTCTAACTATTAGTAACTAAAGCAAACATAAACCTTATCTGGCCCCCATAAGCCGGAAGGTACAATCAACACAAAACAACCCACATGGGCCCCATTATCCCTTTGAGTACACCTCAATCTATATACCATATCAAGGTCATGCCCGTCAACTGCAAGCCTCAGTCACTGCGGATCCCCTGGGTCTGCAACTGGAGCCCACTCGGCTTCCTGAATGTAGATGTGTCTGAGTCTGAGTTCGAAGGACTCCTGATATCTACACCTCGGGCGTCAATGCTCGGCGGGGGTGTGTATAAGGCCAACCACCGCAATATGAGGATCTAGATCCCCATCTTCATCCCTTGCGGACGGCATGCCGCTCCGTGGTGTATCCTCGCCCTGGCGGGTGGCGACACAACTATTAACCCTAGAATTGGTCACGGAAGCTATACAGGTATAATCCAGCCCAAAACAATACAATTTGCGAGTCTCAACTGACAACAACAATTGAACATGATAACATACTCCTGACATGGTTTACTGGGATTCATACTGGATTACTATGCCGAAGAAACTAGCACCGAAAATGCCTTAACATACCTCGATTGTTGGTTTCTGATTAACTGATAGGTTCCAATTAGTATTCAATAGCTCTTCCTAACTGAAATTGTGTTACTGGAAAGATAGGACTAGTTTTAACACTAAGTTCGGCAAAAAGGAAAATTTTATATATAAATATTAACTATATTCCAACTTCACGGAACACGTTCGAAACCTCGTTATTTCTCGAAAGTCTAGAAGGGATAAATGCTTTACTTTAAGCACGGGGTCGTATTGACACTAGTTTTACAGGCAATTCCAGCAACTTACTGGCTCGGCAGGGCGATGGGCCGCCGGGCGAATTTCACGAAACTAACTCCGTAAAAATGCTCCCTGCAGACTTATACTTTGATACCCAGGGATTAATTTGGATTTGGACCGGCGTTTAGCGGCGTAATCGGATTAAAATTAAATTCTCCTTCGTCTCTAACTCTGCTGGACAGTTTGTTTGGACGAGTTTGTTTAAGATAATAACATGAAATCTAAGGGTGAGGCCTATATATACTTGAGGCAGCAGACAAGACTACGTGGCACATTGCCCAACGCACTTATTCTGCTCCGTGCCACTTTTCCCCTCTGTGCAGCTTGGTTCGGCCTCCTCTCGCGAAATCCCTACTTGGCACTCGTTCGGCCGTTCCCCGGGCCCTTTCCTCGTACGTATAGCACTTTAAAACTCTCAACCAACATGCAAATAGACCGACTAAATGCTAGAAACTTGCGGGGTGTAACAAGTGTAATGCCCCGAAAACTCAAATACTAGACCTGGGACTTAAATCAGACAAAACTAAAAAATCTACACTAGGTCACAAAACGAGTCATTTTGTGACCCGTGGGGGTGACCACGAGCCGTTAAGTGACTTGTGGTGAGGCCTGAGCTTGAGTTAAAGGCTTGGTTTAGGGGAGTCATCACGGGCATGACCACGAGTCGTGGTCAGGCTCCATGACTCGTCAATTCAGTTGTGGCCAGAGAAATTAAAAAGGGGAAAAAATAAGATAGTACACCTAATAGAAGGACCTCACGAGTCGTGGTCAGTCACCATGATTTGTGGGATGGGTCGTGATCAGCCAGATGGAATTTATTTGAAATTGAAGCAGTACATGTGATGAGTGATGACCATGGGTCATGGTCACCTATAACTATTCTTGATGTCCCTCGTGAAGAACCCAGATGATTAGTTAGGCAGTGCACTTGATGGATGATGCCACGAGTCGTGGCCTAAAGTGAAGAGTCGTTAGGTCCTCGTGTGGGCCCTGACAGTCAGTTTCCCTGCGAATTTCCTAAGGGTGTTTTAGTACTTTCCTAACCTCCTAGACTTTAAAATACGTCGTTTTAGTGTATTTTCAAGGGAATTTCGAGGGGCTAAACGGTTTCCCTCACATTCCCCACACAGATACTCAAAATAATATCATAGGACTTCTCTCAGAGGTTTTCAAAGAAAGATCTAGGGCAGTCCATTTCTCCTCGATTTATCAAAGACATTCTTCAAGCTACTTCACCAGGTATGTGGGAATTCAACAAGTGAATAATTCTTCCCTTGTGTCCCCAAATTTCTCCCTACTTTTCTCTATCAGTTCTAGCCCTGGAATTATCGAGTGTTAAGAAATTTTAGTCATACTTTATCTAATCCATGTGGAATGTTACTTCATGTTAGTTATAAATAATTTCCACCAGTTTTTGACTGAAATGATGTTTATTCTTGTGAAGTGAAATCTAGCCCTATTTCTTGAACTAGAAAATCTCGAATTTTGCAATAGTGTTTAAATATCGAAATTTTGCTTGATTTTATCAGTGTTGGGGATTCCCATGTTGTTAGTAGAACTGAAGTTAAATCAAATTATTGTCAGTTCAATTTTATCCAAAACATTAGCATTCTCAGTGTCAGTCAGAAATGTCAATTGATCAGTTTAACTGTAGAAATTCTCGAGGTGTCAGTAGTACCTCCCAATTATCAGAATCAAATTCAAAGCTCAGTTTTTAGTGGTCCACTAGGAAGTCATGATACTTTAAACCATCAGATCTGACTAGCCTTAGGACTCCAGATTCATGTTACAATTAGTTCTTTAGACGGTTATGACGCTTCCAGATAAGCAGCTCTGGCCAGTCTTAGAACCCAGTTCCAGAATTTGGTCGGATAAGACTCTAAGGGTGCTTTTAAATATGTATCCCTGACTAGTCTTGGGCCCCAGTTTTGATCTATCAACTTAGTAATCAGTCTAGGACTATCCAGTGGGAGTAGGACTTAGTATTGAGCTGACCGGGTTTCCAGCGCACCCAGGTTCCCAGGACTACGTTCCCACCATAGTTTTATTGGCTTGATGGCCTCAGATTCTTGTGAACACCCAGTTCATGCCTTTGTAACCTGGCATGGTATATTGGGTCCTATCGATGGGGTGTATACATCGGACTCCACGTCTAGCTCACGTGGTTATATACCAGTTATAGATTCTCCCACTAGTCAGCTTCGTTCAGTTTCAGATCAGTTCAGTTTAGTATCTCATAAATAGAGCATGTCCTTGACCATTAGACAAGGTCTTTTTAATCATCTCAGTTATTTTAGTTATTCATTTCAGTAGCTTTAGTTGGTCATTGCATGTCTTTCAGTTCAACACTTTTATTCCATTGTGTTATGTTTTCCCCCACTTACTTAATACATTCAAATTACTGACGCATACTTTTATGTTGTATCGTTTTATGATATAGCTCCAGGATCTCAGTTTCATCCTCGCTAGCCTATCTCTCTCCAAAGAATTCAGTTGTTCTAGTTGGTGAGTCCTCATTCTTCGAGGACGGAGATTATTTAATTCAGTTACATTTTCTTTCCTTTTATTTAGATTTGGAGTTAGCTGAGGGCTTTTCCTAGCAACTCGTAAATTGTAGTACCTTTCAGACACAAATTTGGTTTTTCAGACTTGTAGCTTTGTTCAAATATTTTCAATTATTATGAACCAGTTTTATTCTCTCAAATGTTTATATTTTTTCTTTAAAATTCCGTTGTATATTATGTTACATAGAATTCCAGTGTATGATAGACCAGGGGTTGACTTGGGGTTACTTGTGACTCCAACTACCGTGTCCCATCCAGGATGTAAACTCGGGGCTTGAAAAACTTGGTATCAGAGCCCTAGGGTTAGACTATCCTCGGATGTTTGAAAATCGCATCGAGTAGAGTCCTCTTCAAGGGTGTGAAGCGCGCCACACTTATGACGGGGAGGCTACGAGATGTTATTAGGAAAATTCCTTTTATTTCATACTCCTTGTCATGTGTTGAAATTCAGTTCCAGAATCATCCTCCTAACTCGTGCTCTATTTTATTTTAGTGAATCATGCCTCCATGACGTGATAATGGAAGAAGGGCTGGTATTGCTCATCGACCTGCCCAACCATCCCTGGAAGCCCCTCAGGACGACTCAGTGTCTACCGCAGAATTTAAGGCGGCCATTCAGCTGCTCGCTCAGACTGTTACCAACTAGGTGAACCAGCATGTGGTTCCAATCAACCACAATGGTTTCGCAGCAGCTACCTGAGTGCGAGATTTCACCCGGATGAATCCTCCGAATTTTCACGGATCTATGGTGGGAGAGGACCCACAAGGATTTGTGGATGAGATTAAAAAGATCACCTAAATTATGAGTGTCAGTCCCTCAGAGAGTGCCGACTTGGCTGCCTACCAGCTGAAAGGGGTAGCTCGGGTCTGGTACGAACAATGGAGGGAGGGGAGGCCAGTGGAAGTAGGACCGCTGGGTTGGTAGGAGTTCACAAAGACCTTCTTGGACATATTCTTCCCTCGGGAGATCAGGGAGGCAAAAGTAGCGGAATTCACGAATTTGAGAGAGGGAAACCGGACAGTAGAAGAATATGCTCTGGAGTTCACCAAGTTGTCCAAATATGCTCCAGAAATAATGGTCGAGCCAAGGGATCGCATGTTGAAGTTTTTTAACGAGGTGTTGAACCTAGTCCTCAAAGAGTGCAGGACAGCGATGATGATTAAGGATATCGACCTCTCCAGCTTGACTGTCTATACCTAGTAGATTGAGGCAGAAAAACTGAGGGGCGTGGAGAGAAAGAACAAGCGGGCAAGGGGGCCAATCAGACTATGGCCACCAGAGGTTTGGCGGTAGCATCCTCCTACAATAGCAACAGCAGCAGCAGAGGGCTCCAACACCCAGCTCAACCAGCACCCCTACCTTTCGATCCCACTAGGATCGAAGGGGTGGAGCATCTGACTCTCAGTCCCAGAGCTACAGTGTCAGCAACAAATATCCATCTTGCCCTAAGTGTGGAAAAAATCACCCAGGAGAGTGTCTTCAGGGTCGAAACGACTATTTTGGTTATGGACAGCTTGGTCGTCGGCTTAAAGAATGCCCATCAGCAGGTCGGGAAAGGTCACAATCCACTGCCTCAGCAGCTCCAATAGGCCAACCAGCTTAGCAGGCTAATGCATCAGGTACGAAGGGCGGTCAACGCCAAAACCATTTTTATATATTATCATCTTGTTAGGATCAGGAGAACTCACCAAATGTGGTCACGGGTATGTTACGTCTTTTCCACCTAGATGTATATGCCCTACTAGATTCAGGGGCCACAGTGTCATTCGTGACTCCATATATAGATTTTCAGTTTAATATAAGTCCAGAGGTCCTCTTAGAACCATTTTCAGTCCCCACCCCAGTTGGCAAATCAGTTAGAGCCAGCCGGGTGTATAGAAACTGCCCAATCTTAGTCTTTAATAAATTCATTCCAGCTGACCTTGTAGAGTTAGACATGGTCGACTTCAACCTCATTCTTGGCATGGATTGGTGACACTCCGATTATGCCTCAGTCAACTACAGAACTAGGGTCGTCAGGTTTCAATTCCCTAATGAGCCAGCTCTAGAATGGACGGGCAGTAGTTCAACACCCAAGGGTAGGTTTATTTCACATCTTAAGGCCATGAAGCTTATATTAATGGGATGTATTTAACATCTAGTTCAGGTCAAGTATTCTGAATCTGAGACCCCAACTATTCAGTCAATCCCTATTGTTAGTGAATTTCTAGATGTGTTCCCCGAAGATCTTCCCAGAGTTCCTCCTGAACGGGAAATCGACTTCGGTATAGACCTTATTCCACATACTCAACTCATCTCCATCCCTCCTTATAGAATGGCCCCGGCTAAACTTAAGGATTTAAAGGAGTAGTTAAAAGATCTTCTTGATAACGGTGTTATTATACCTAGTATCTCTCCCTGGGGTGCTCCAGTGCTATTCGTGCGAAAGAAAGATGAACCCTCAGAATGTGCATCGATTACCATCAGTTGAACAAGGTTACAGTTAAGAACAGGTATCCCCTACCCAGAATTGATGAACTGTTCGACCAACTTCAAGGAGCCAGCTGTTTCTCCAAAATAGATCTCAGGTCGAGGTATCATTAGCTAAGAGTTAGAGACTGTGACATACCAAAAATAGATTTAAGGATTTGGTATGGTCACTATAAGTTTGTGGTTATGTCCTTCGAACAAGAAAATGCCCCTGCAGCCCTTATGGACCTGATGAACAGAGTCTTCAAGCAGTATCTAGATCTGTTAATCATTGTGTTTATCGACAACATTTTTGTATACTCCAGAATGAGGAAGATCATGCTAATCACCTAAGGATAGTGCTTCAGACCCTCAGAGACCACCAGCTGTTTCCCAAGTTCAGCAAGTGCGAGTTCTGGTTGAAGTCCATGACTTTCCTAGGTCATGTGGTCTCGGGTGAGGGTATTCAAGTTGATCCTCAAAAGATAACACCCATGAAAGACTGGCCCAGACCTACCTCCCCGACCAAAATCAGAAGTTTCTTGGGTTTGACCGGTTATTGCCGACGCTTTATGGAAGGCTTTTCTTCTATAGCATCTCCTCTGACTAGGCTAACTCATAAAAAGGTGAAATTCCAGTGGTCAAATGTGTGTGAGAAGAGTTTCCAAGAGTTAAAAACTTGACTCACTACCGCTCCAGTGTTGACCTTACCGGAAGGATCAAATGGGTTTGTAGTATATTGTTACACTTCCATAGTTGGACTCAATTGCATTCTGATGTAGCGGGGCAAGGTGATAGCCTACGCCTTCCAAACAGCTCAAAGTTCATGAGAAGAATTATCCAACTCATGACTTGGAGCTGGTAGCTGTGGTGTTTGCATTGAAAATATAGAGACACTATCTGTACGGGGCTCACGTGGATGTCTTCACTGATCACAAGAGCCTTCTGTATGTATTCAGTCAGAAGGACCTAAATCTTCATTAGAGAAGGTGGTTAGAGCTCCTGAAGGATTATGACATGAGCATTCTATGCCACCCGGTCAAAGCCAATGTGGTGGCTGACGCCCTTAGAAGAATATCTATTGGTAGCGTGGCTCATATTGAGGAAGGAAAAAAGAAATTGGCGAAGGACATTCACAGAATAGCTCGGTTAGGGATGCAGTTGGTTGACTCAGCTGAGGGTGGAATGGTGATGCAAAGCAGGTCAGATTCCTCTTTGGTTGTTGAAGTTAAGTCCAAACAGGATGAAGATCCCATTTAACTTAAACTTAAGGAATCGGTTCTTAAGAAAGAGGTTGAGGCTTTCTCCAAAGGGGGAGATGGTGTGCTCCGTTACCAGGGCAGATTGTGTGTACCAAACGTTGGTGACTTAAGACAGCAGATATTGGCTAAAGCATACAGCTCGAGATACTCCATCCATCCTTGTGATACTAAAATGTACCACAATTTGCGAGGTATTTACTGGTGGAACGACATGAAGAGAGACATCACCGAATCCGTAGCTAAGTGCCCAAACTGCCCACATGTCAAGGTAGAGCACCACAGATCGAGAGGTATGACTTAGGATATCAGCATACCCACTTGAAAGTGGGAAGAAGTGAATATGGATTTTATTACGGGTCTGCCTTGCACTCGTCAGCAACATGATTCTATCTGGGTAGTAGTAGACTGGATGACTAAGTCAGCACATTTTCTCTCAGTTAAAACTACAGATTCAGCTGAGGACAATTCGAGGATTTATATTCGGAAGTTGGTCAGGCTTCATGGGGTGCCATTATCCATAATTTCAGACAGAGGTACCCAGTTGACCTCACATTTCTGGAAGTCTTTTCAGAAGGGACTTATTACCCAGGTCAATCTCAGCACAGCTTTTTACCCACAGATAGATGGGCAAGCTGAATGGACTATTCCAACCCTAGAAGATATGTTGAGAGCATGTGTGATCGATTTCAATGGCAGTTGGGATGACCATTTGCCTCTTATCGAGTTTGCGTACAACAATATCTACCACTCCAGTATCCAGATGGCCCCGTTTGAGGCATTGTATGGTAGGAGGTGCAGGTCACCTATTGGGTGGTTTGAGGTTGGTGAAGCTACTACAATCGGGCCAGACTCGGTTCATGAAGTTGTGCAGAAGGTACAGCTCATCAGGGAAAGATTGAAAATAGCTCAGAGCCGTCAGAAATCATATGTTGATGTGAGGAGAAGAGAATTGGAGTTTGTTGTGGATGACTGGGTCTATATGAAAATTTCACCCATGAAAGGGATGATGAGGTTTGGGAAGAAGGAAAAGCTCAGTCCGAGATATGTGGGACCCTACAGAATTCTGAGGCGAATTGGCAGGGTAGCTTATGAGCTGGAATTACCTTCAAAATTGGCATCTGTGCACCTAGTATTCCATGTGTCACTATTGAAGAAGTGCATCAGTGATCCGACTTCAATTGTGCCATTGGACAGTGTGGGAATGAAAGATAGTCTCTCATATGAGGAGGTCCCAGTCCACATCCTTGACTGTCAGGTTTGTAAGATGAGGAACAAGGAATTAGCTTCAGTCAAAATCTTGTGGAAAATCAACAAGTTGAGTGAGCTACGTGAGAGGCTGAAGCGAATATGATGGCTAGATACTCCCATTTGTTCCCTTCTGACTCAGTTTCAGTTTAAGGTATCAATTCCCTCCCCAAAACTGCTTTTAGTTCGTGTGTTTCAATTTCTTTCATGTAAATGAATATGTGCATGATTAGTGAGTTCATTTCAGACTTGTGATTGTGTATAAAAAATGCCATTCCCTGCTTTTCTGTGTGTTTTTCAATATTTGAGGATGAATGTTCCCAAGGGAGAGATATTGTAATACCCCAGTAACTCAAAGACTAGTCCCACGACTTAAATCAAAGAAAACTGGAAAATCTCACCAGGTCATAGAACGACTCATTCTGTGACCCGTGAGGGGTGACCACGAGTCTTTAAGTGACTCGTGGTGAGGCCTGGGCTTGAGTTAAAGGCATTGTTGAGGGGAGTCATCATGGGCATGACCACGAGTCATGACCAGGCCCCAAGACTCATCAGGTCAGTCATGGCCAGAGGAATTAAAAATGGAAAAAAATAAGGCGGTGCACCTAACGGAAGGACCCCACGAGTCGTGGTCAGTCACCACAATTTGTGGGATGTTTCGTGGTTAGCCAGATGGAATTTATTTGAAATTGAGGTAGTGCATGTGATGAGTGGTGACCACTAGTTGTGGTCACCTATAACGATTCGTAATTTCCCTCATGACGAACCCAAATGATTAGTTAGGTAGTGCACTTGACGAACGATGCCACGAGTCGTGGCCTGAAGTGACGAGTCGTTAGGTCCTTCGTGGGGGCCCTGGCTGTCAGTTTATTTGCAAATTTTCTAAGGGTGTTTCAGTAATTTCCAGACCTTCTAGACTCTAAACTATGTTATTTTAGTGTATTTTAAAGGTAATTTAGAGGGGCTAAACGATTTCCCCCTCATTTCCAAGTAGATACTCAAAAATATATCGCAGGACTTCTCTTAGAGCTTTTCAAAGCAAGATCTAGGGAAATCCTTTTCTCCTTGATTTCTCAAAACAATTCTTTGGGCTACTTCACTAGGTATGTGGGAATTCAACAAGGAAATAATTTTTTTCTTGTGTCCCCAAATTCCTCCCTACTTTTCTCTATCAATTCTAGCCCTAGAATTATCGAATGTTAAGAAATTGTAGTCATACTTCATCTAATCCATGTGGAATATTACTTCATGTTAGTTATAAATATTTTCCACCAGTTTGTGACTGAAATGATGTTTATTATGTGAAGTGAAATTTAGTCATATTTCTTGAACTAGAAAATCTCAAATTTTGCAATAGTGTTTGAATATCAAAATTTTGCTTTATTTTATCAGTGTTTGGGACTCCTATGTTGTTAGTAGCATTGAAACTAAATCATATTATTGTTAGTTCAGTTTTATCCAAAACATTAGCATTCTCAGTGTCAGTCAGAAATGTCAACTGATCTGTTTGACTGCAGAAATTCCCGAGGTGTCAGTAGTACCTCCCAGCTATCAGAATCAATTCAGAACTCAGTTCTTAGTGGTCCACTAGGCGGTCATGACACTTTAGACCAGTAGCTCTGACTAGCCTTAGGACCCCAGCTTCATATTACAGTTAGTTTTTTCGTCGTAAGCAGCTCTGGCAAGTGTTAGAACCCTATTTCAGAATCTGGACCGATAAGACTCTTAGGGTGCTTTCAGGTATGTATCCCTGACAAGTTTTGGGCCCCAGTTTCGAGTTATCAGCTTAGAAATTAGTCTAGGACTATCCAGTGAAAGTAGGACTTAGCACCGAGTGGACCGGAGTTCCAGTGCACCTAGGTGCCCAGAACTATGTTGCCACCATAGGTTTCAGTTTTATTGGCCTCATGGCCACAGACTCTTGTGATCACCCAGTTCATGCCTTTATAACCTGGCAAGGTATATTCGGTCCTACCTATGGGGTGTATACATCGGACTCTACGTCTAACTCACGTGGTTATATTTCGGTCATAGACTCTCCCACTAGTCAGCTCAGTTCAGTTTCAGATCAGTTCAGTTCAGTTCAGTATCTCAGAAATAGAGCATGTCCTTGATCATCAGATAGGGTCTTTTTTACCATCTCAGTTATTCAGTTCAGTAGCTTTAGTTGGAGATTGCATTTCTTTTAGTTCAGAACTTTTATTCCATTTTGTTATGTTTTCCCCCACTTACTCAGTACATTCAAAGTACTGATGCATACTTTTATGGGGTATCATTTTATGATACAGCTGCAGGATCTCAATCTCAGCCTTGCTAGCCTATTGCTCTCCAAAGACTTTAGATGTTCTAGTTGGTGAGTCCTCATTCTTCGAGGACGGAGATTATTTAATTTAGTTACATTTTCTTTCCTTTTATTTAGATTTGGAGTTAGCTGGAGGCTTGTCCCAGCAACTCATCAGTTCTAGTAGCTTTCAGACACAGATTTGGTTTTTCAGACTTGTAGCTTTGTTCAAATATTTTCAATTATTATGAACCAGCTTTATTCTCTCAAATGTTTATATTTTTGCTTTAAACTTCTGCAGTATATATTTATATGTTACTCCGAATTCCAGTGTATGATAGACCAAGGTTGACTGGGGGTTACTTGTGACTCCAAGTACCGTGTCTCATCGAGGGTGTAAACTCGGGGCGTGACACATAGTATTCAATATAGGAAAAAAACTACCTTGAAGTCAAAAATCTTCAAAAATATGTTTACTAAAATGACTTTATCAGTGAGATATCTTAAACAAAAGATGCAATGGTGTTTGAAATTTGTGTTGTGCGATTATGGATGATTCTTGATCGCAAAGAGATAGATAATCCAATTTCTATAGAAATGTTACTACAGGATGAAAAGGTATTTGTATCATCTTATTTTCATTATGAATACATATGTTGACTACCCTCGGAATGGATATAATATAGATAGTGAAATTTTTGTAGGAAGATTGTATCCACGCAACTGTGGGTAGGTATATTATTCGCATGTAAGAGAAAAAATAAATGAGTTGAGACTGTATATCATGAAAAATTTTATTGTTGGTCCAAATAATGCGAAATATAAGACTAACAAACACTAGTTGAGGCTGACGTTTATTAACAGAACAACTATGAATGAAATAAATGATCCAGAATTTTCTATGCATATCTTCAATCTACAGCTTAATGAGTAGTTGATGGACCACTTGATGTTGACGAGAATGACTTATTTTATAAATATCAAATCCGCTTTTTATTTATATTGATCTGTTTTAGCAAATTGATGAATATTTCATTAAATGAACTAGATATCATAAGAGAGATTGTTAGTCGCAGAGAAGTGCAATCACACACGCAAGGCGGTGAGACCAGTATTTTTATGAATATGGATTACGAGTAAGCTTGAAAGAATCTAGAGATAGCTCTATTGTAGTGGTTATTCAAGAAAAGATAAGTCAAAAAAGATGTTGACATTTATTTCATTAGTCTTTGTTGGTTTACCTGGTTGTCAAGTGAAAGAAATTTTTTATGATCATTTGTTCATTTAGTAATTTTATAAACTTATGTTTTTTTAATCTATATTTTTTAATAATTCTTTTCTTATCTGCGCATCGCGCGGGTACTTATACTAGTTAATCATTAAAACCTTTTAATTTTATCTTTCTATTCTACATTTGGATCTTTTTAAAGAAAACACCCTTTTGGTTTAATTTATGGTATCTTTGTTTTGTTTTTTCTAAGAATCGAGATGACAATTTCTCTTCAAAGAAATGAGAGCTAAAATAATATAGATCAGCAAAGGATTAATATGTTTCGATCCAAAATCTTCTAACTCATGATGACATTTACATTCACTCGATAGGCGAATTATTTTCATTATTAACATGCATAAAGTGTAATTGATGATAAATTATACAAGATGTGTTGAATATAACATAAATGCAGAAGATACAATCAAAATACCTCAAAGACCTTGTGATACGAGTCAAGAGCACCTAGCTAAAAGTAACTACAAGAATTTGACACCAAACTATGTACAAATTTATAGACAACAAAATAATGAAGCAGCACCATAATTTGGTGTCGCGGATTCGTCAACAGCTCAATTCAAAACTCCAAATTGAAGAACTTTAATCACCTCATCATAACTAGCCAGCACTCACATATAAACCTGCATAAAAGAGCAACAAGTTAGTAGGAATATGTGGCTCAACATGTACTCAGTAAATATTATTGATCGACACCATCAAAGCATATGAGATTTGATCGTTGAATAACACTTGTGTTAGCAAAGATTAAGTCTCCACAATTAAATAATCATTAAAATAAGTTGAGAAATAATTCAATTAAATTAAATAAGGTCTCTAAAATCCATAAATAAAAGGACTACACATAAGTTACTTTATTCGATCAATGACAGTATTATATCATTATTCCAAATCTAGAAGTTGTGAGGGCACCTATACCTAAGCACGCTAGACAAACCCTAACTAGGTCTAGTCTAATTTTAACAGTTAAGAGAAATAAATGAGCAGAAAGCAAGAATTAATTCTTAACACTGTTGAATATCCATTAGAATGCACAAATAATAAAATATTCCCCAAAATCTTGAAAGTCATAGTACGAGAACCTCTAAGATTTTGGACAAGTCTAAATACATAAAATACACTATCTAAAGGAAAGAAGAAAAGAATAATTAAAAGGAGACAGGTGTTGTGGATTATCCAGATAGCTTACCACAAAAATCTCCTAGAAGCGGCCTCAGACTCAATAATCATCGTGAAATTCATTGGTACATGAATTAAAAGATGCACCCAAGAAAAAACATCAAACATAGTGTGACTACAAAAATAACATGTACCCAATAAGTATCATAACTAACTCTTCTCAAAGTTGTGATAATGATTTACTCATAGAAACCTAAATGTTAGTATAAGAAGAATATATGAATCTCAACAATAATTATATTAGACAAGTGAAATCAAGTACCACATTCAAACTTCTAGAATCAATGACATAGAGACTGATACTGAAATCAAATCAATCAAATAGAATAAGTATGAACATGCAATGCAATGACCATTTAGTACAATCGGTACACACATGCTCCTTTACAAGGGAGTCGTGACCCATAGGCGACTCGGGAGATTCATCTACTTGCTCAAAATTATTTTCCATCGGCATGCATGATTTACACTTTGCTAAAATCATTTCCCCTTGATATCACAAGAATAGATGAAACTTCACAATAAGGTATTAATTCAAAAAATCAAGTCAACAGAACCATCTGTCAGATAAATATCATGCATCAGTATGACTGGTATGAATGTGTATGAAAATAACTACACTGCAAAATATTTATTATTAATAATCTCAATTATTCCATATTGTGAGAGAGAATCAAATTCTTATGCCTTCAAATCATTAAATCAATGATATACTAGACACAATCAATCAAGTCAATTCATGTATTCGATTTCATTATTTTCCTCAGACAAAGCTATGATCATGAAATCAGCTAAAGAATCAACATATTTCGCATACATGCCACTTGGTCCCCCATAGATGCTCGTAACCTTACTTATAGGGTACCCCCTTATTATAATTCCATTAATATAATTAATTACAAAATCATACTACTATTGAATTTCAAAAATCCATAAGTAACCTCAATCTGAAGCATCACGTGCCTCCATAATAGCCTTCATTTTCATTCGAGCCTCTAAATGCTCCCAATCTATCAATATCGCACTCTACTTGAGTATACAAGCCTAATAATACCCTTACTAGAATATGAAGTCTCCGATAAGAAAGTAATAAAAGTCAAACCTGATCCCTCGAGGTCAAAACTAAAAATTTATGAAATAATCAATTTACACATTACTAAAGGCTTTATATCCAGAAATCGCCCAATTCAATCCGTGGATCGATATTCAAATCATCAACTTTTATATTCTCAAGATTAGGGCTCAAAACTCTATTTTTTCAATCAAATCCATGGATAAAAATATTAAATAAATGAAGTAATCATGAGCGAATACCTATTTTTCATACCTTTGTTTGAGCTTTTCTAGTCAGTAAGTATGTTCTAATGTTATATTTTGGATTTTTAGAAAATTAAAGTTGAAGTATCAAGAATTGCCAAAATTGAGAAAAAGGACCATTTTACTGTCTGTTTTGCCGGTAGTGGAATGATTATGCTGCTAGTAAAACGGTTCAACTAGCAGTGAAATTAGACAGAAAGTTTAGAATTTTTTTAGACCATTCTGCTGTTAATGGAATGGCTCTATTGGTAGCGGATGAGACAGAAGGACATTTTCCATGCACTTTTAAAAATATTTTTCTTGGGCTATAAATATATTTTAGCCACAAAAACTCATTTTCCAATATAGAATAAATGATATATAGATACATATGCAATGGTCGGTAACCTATATATACCCGCTTCATTTTTTGGATAAATGGGACCTATAGAGGACTCATGAGGTCTATATATGCATCCTATACTGGACAACACTAAAGGAATACCTTAGATGCAATACCCTATACCGAATAAATCTTATATACTGTAGATACCTTGAGTGACCCTATAAAGAAATTTATCCTTTCTTCCATAATGTTAATATTCATGAGATATAATCCCAACACCAACAAATCCTACACTGAATTCAATCCTCAGCACAAACAATCTGAATTATTTAATAATGAGTGTAAGAAAGTGAGAATAATCAAGTAAGAAATTCATATATGGGCTTTCATCCAAAATCAATTCATTAATACCAAGTGAGAAATATAATCCTTAAGCCAAGTCAATATGCCACAAATCATACTCACATATTCACAAAATTAGTCAATAAAGAAGATAATCATCATTTTACCCATATCACTGGTACCTATATAAATGTTCTTCATAACATTTATACAGGACTCTCTTTAGTACCCATTGCCCCTTAATTCACCTAATTAATGCACTAATACTTAATATATAGTTAAGAAAACTCTCGACCTGTCTTAGTTAAAGCTTAAAAAGTCAAATTAAGGTCTTACCCATCCAAAAATCCTCCAAACAATCTCAACCTAGTCAAATACATAATCTGTATGACTATAGCAGTCTATGGACACCAATAATGCTATATAAAAGTTTGGTTAAAAAATTGAGTCAAAAATCAACCCCAAGCCCTCGAAGTTGACTTTGAAATTTTATTTCAAAATTAGTTTACCCATTGGATATAAATCTTATGTACAAAAAATCAACTAAACTGGATTATTAATCAATCTCCAAATCGAAGAATTACCATTTTTTTTAAAAAAAACTAGGTACTAACCCACCCACCGCCCTCCAAATTTATAATCAATTCTAGGGATTAAATCATGAAATTAACAATGAAATAGTGAGAAAATAGTAAATACTAGATTAAATTTTTACCCCCAAGCCAAAATGTTAAATCCAAGTCTCCTAGCTCCAAGTATCAAATTATGAACACGAAAAGAACCATACTAAATTCATAGGAAAACACTGCCAGGTGACCCTAAGGGGTGACCTGACGATTCTACAGGACGGGAAATGACTCGTCGAGTCACATGTCAAGTACACTGGTCAATTGATCTACTGGGCTCGTAACGGGTAAGATAACGACTCATGCCTCGAGACCACGACTCGTGGTCACCTTCCGTCAAGTACACTGCCTTAATGCCCAATAATAATCCACATGCTTGCTCACGACTCTCCTCACGAGTCATTGGGACTGACCACGACTCGTGGGGTCCCATCCGTTAAGTACATTGGATAAATCCTCCTTCAACATTCCAACTCCACTCCACGATTGACATGACGACTCGTGGTGGCTGACCACGAGTAGTTGATTCACTCGTGGAGACTTTGATCCCTGTATCACTCCAGGCCTTCCCACGGGTCACTTGACGACTCGTGGGGTCTTCTCACGAGTCGTTCAGTGACTCATTCTATAACTACTACAACATTTTCTAGTTTTTCTTCAATTCACTTCCGGGTCCGATTCTTTAATTCTCGGGGTATAACAATATCTCCCCCTTTGAAACATTCATCCTCGAATGTTAGAAACACGAAGGAAATAGAAACAAGCAATTATCATACTCCTATATTGATTATTTTAACCGAAATATCACGGAATAACTACCTCTGAAAATAAACATAGGTGAACTAAATTTAGGCATCACATATATTTATCATAACATAATTCAAACATGCGCACATGAACTGAACATGGAAACTGATTAGAGAATTAGGGCAAAAACTGATACCTCAAGTCAGAACTGAGTCGATAGAGAACAAATGTAGGTATCTAGCCATCATGTCTGCTTCGGCCTCCCACGTAGCTCCTTCAAAATGCTGATTTCTCCATAAACCTTAACTGAAGCTACCTCTTTGTTTCTCAGCCTTCGAACTTGTTGATCCAAAATTTCAACCAGAATTTCTTCATAACTGAGGTTGTCTTTCACACCAATGCTGTCTACCGGAACCACCAAGGCTGGATCACCCAAGAACCTCTTCAAAAGAGATACATGGAACACGGGATGAACTGAAGCCCATTCTGAAGGCAAGTCCAACTCATACGCCACCTTACCAGCTCCTCTCACAACCCGATAGGGGCCAACATAGTGGGGATTGAGTTTACCCTTCTTTCCGAATCGCATGACTCCCTTCATGGGAGATACCTTTAGAAACACCCAGTTGTCCACATCAAATTCCAAATCTCTTATCCTCACATCAGCATGCGATTTATGATGACTCCGAGTGGTTTTCAACCGGTCCCTTATAAGCTGAACCTTCACCATCACCTCATGAACCGAATCAGGTCCTATTATGACCACCTCACCAACCTCAAACCAACCAATGGGCGATCTACACCTTCGCCCGTACAAGGCTCCAACGGTGCCATCTGGATGTTGGAGTGGTAACCGTTATTATAAGAAAACTCGATCAAGGGAAAATGATCATCTGAACTACCTTTAAAATCCATAACACATGCCCTCAACATGTCCTCGAGGGTCTGAATGGTCCGTTCTTCTTGGCCATCCATTTGAGGATGAAAAGTTGTGCTTAGCTTAATCTGAGTCCCGAGCCCCTTTTGAAATGAACGCCAAAATTGAGAAGTAAATAGAGTACCTCGGTCCGAAATAATAGACAAGGGCACTCCATGAAGTCGAACCAACTCCCGAATATACAGTTTAGCATAATCATCCACTGAATCTATGGTCTTAACCGGTAGGAAGTGTGCAGCCTTGGTCAACCTGTCTACTACCACCCAAATGGAGTCGTATTGCCGGCGAGTACGAGGTAGACCTATAATGAAGTGCATGTTAATTTCTTCCCACTTCCAAGTGGGGATACTGATATCCTGAAGTACACCTCCCGACCTTTGATGCTCAACTTTCACTTGCTTGCAGTTTGGACATTTTTCTATGAACTCCGCAATATCCTTCTTCATACCATTCCACCAATAAATTTCTCGCAAGTCCCGATACATTTTCGATATCCTAAAAGAATAGAATATTTGGTACCATGTGCCTCATGTAATATCCGAACTCTCAAATTATCGACATTCGAAACGCATAGTCAACCCTGATATCGTACCACACCATCTCCCCCTTGGGAGAAAACCTCCACATTCTGACTCTACACTGCCTCCTTCAGCTTCCTCAAATTTGGATCCTCATCTTGCCTAGATTTAACATTAACCACCAAGGATGATTCTGACCCGTTATGCACGACAACATCGCCATCAGTCGCGTCGATCAATCTAACTCCCAGCCTTGCAAGCCGGTGAACATCTTTCACCAATTCCTTCTTCCCCTCGTCCACATGGGACACACTCTCCATTGATATCCTACTAACCACATCCGCAACCACATTAGCCTTGCCCGGGTGGTAAAGGACACTCATGTCATAATCCTTAAGTAACTCCAACCACCTCCTTTGCCGAAGATTTAGATCTTTCTATATGAACACATATTGCAAGCTCTCGTGGTCCATAAATACATCCACGTTGACCCTATACAAGTAATGCCACCATATCTTCAATGCGAACACCATCGCGGCCAATTCAAGATCATGGGTCGGGTAATTTTTCTCATGCACCTTCAGCTATCGAGAGGCATAAGCTATCACCCTCCCACGCAGCATCAACACACACCTAAGTCCAACTCTGGACGCATCACAATACATCATGAAATCATCATTACCCTCAGGTAGGGTAAACACCGATGCTGAAGTAAGTCGAGCCTTCAACTCTTGAAAGTTTTTCTCACAAGCCTCCGACCACTGAAACTTCACCTTCTTCTGAGTCAACTTAGTCAAAGGTGCTGCAATGGATGATAAACCCTCAACAAACCTCTGTTAGTAGCCAGCTAAGCCCAAGAAACTCTGAATATCCAAAGGATTCACCGATCTGGGCCAATTCTTCACCGCCTCAATTTTCTGTGAGTCCACTTTTATGCCTTTGCTAGACACCACATGGCCCAAAAATGCCATGGAGTCCAACCAAAACTCACACTTGCTGAACTTTGCATACAATTGGCGATCCTTGAGGGTCTGAAGCACTACTCTCAAGTGAGTGGCATGCTCCTCCTCGCTCCGAGAGTATATCAAAATGTCATCAATGAACACGATCACAAACGTGTCCAAATATGGCTTGAACACCCTGTTCATCAGGTCCATAAAAGTTGCAGGAGCATTCATTAGTCCAAAAGACATAACTACAAACTCATAATGACCATACCGTGTTCTAAATGTCGTCTTCAGGATATCACTCTCCCGAACTCTAAGCTGATGATACCCAGATCTGAGATCTTTCTTCCAGAAACACTTAGAACCCTAAAGTTGATCGAACAAATCATTGATCCTGGGTAAGGGATACCTGTTCTTGATAGTGACTTTGTTCAACTGTCAATAATCAATGCACATACGAAGGGAACCATCTTTCTTTCGAACAAATAATACCGGTGCACCCCATGGAGACTGGCTCGATCTAATGAAGCCCTTATCTAGCAAATCCTTTAACTGATCCTTCAACTCTTTTGGAGAGCCATCCTTTAGGGTGGAATAGATATAGGTTGCGTATCGGGAAAGAGGTCAACACTGAAGTCAATCTCCCGCTCGGGAGGAATACCTGGCAAATCATCAGGGAAGACCTCTAGATACTCACGTACTACTAGTACGGACTGGATAGTCGGGGTTTCGGACTCCACGTCCTTAACCCTAACTAGATGGTACAAACAACCCTTAGAAATCATCTTCCTGGCCTTAAGGTAGGAAATAAATCAACCTACAGGCACAGTTGAACTACCCTTCCATTCTAAGACAGGCTCACCCGAAAATCTAAAATCTACTGATCGGGTCCTACAATTAACTGAAGTATAGAATGAAAATAGCCAATCCATGCTAAGAATAACATCAAAATCTGTCATGGCTAACTCTATCATGTCTGTTGAGGTGACCGAACTAATACCGAGCAATCTCTATACACCCGTCTAGCTATAACTAAGTCACCTACAGGACTAAAAACTAAGAAGGGCTCTGATAAGACATCGGGACTAACTCCGAAGCTACTGGCTATGTATGGTGTCACAAAAGATAGGGTAGCCCCCAGATCTAGCAATGCATATACATCAACTTGAAAGACTCTCAACATACCAGGGACCACATCTAGTGAGGCCTCCTGCTCCTGAAGAGTGGATAAGGCATAGAATCTATTCTAGCGCTGCCCGCCAGCTGTGCTAGTAGACACCCCCTGATGTGCTATGCGTAGGGGAGGGACTGCTGAACTCGAAGCTGGGCCTCGACCCCCAACCTGATCCTGTATCCCAACGGGACAATATCTAAGCATATGTCTAGGCTGCCCATATCAGAAACAAGCTCCTGACCCTGCCAAACACTGGCATGTGTGCCCTCGGCCACACCTGCGACAAGCTGGAGTGCTAGAGTCTGCGGGCCAACTGCTCTGACCCATTGAGCCTAACGCTCGCCCTCTCTGATCATGTCTGGTCCTAGATGGCACACTTAGTGCTGAAGATGCTGGGGCTGATGAGGTCTGGTGGGTCTGTTGTCGATGCCCACCACCAGACCTCTGTTGTGAGAACCTGTGGCCCTCGGTCCTGGCCCTTTTGGCATCCCTCTCCCTCGAATGTGCCACCTCCATCTGTTGAGCGTACAACACTATGCGAGGAAAGTCCATGTCTTGATGGAGCATAGCTTTCCTACAACCTTGCCCAAATAACCTGCTATACCATGCACAAATCTGCTCACCCGCACCCTCTGGTCATCCACTAAGTCAGGAGCATACTTTGATAGGCGAGTGAACTCAAGGGAATACTCTAGTACTGTCATCCTCCCTTGCTTTAGATTCACAAAATCTGCTGCTTTCAACTCCCTCATTTCTCAAGGGAAGAACCAATCGAGGAATGTAACCTGAAACTCCTCCTATGTGGCCGAACCCGCACCAGCGACCCTTCTGTCCTTCCACTAGCGGAACCAAATATGCGCAACCCCTTTCAACTTGTAAGAGGATAAATCTACACACTTAGCACTGCTCACCCCCAGAACTTGGGTGATCTTGATAATCTCATCAATGAAATCGTGCGGGTCCTCATCTACCTTGGACCCCAGAAACTCCGGCGGGTTCATCCTCAAGAAGTCCCTGACTCAAGCTGCCACCGCATTGCCATTTTGCAGAACATGCGCAACGGCCTGCTGATTGACCTGAGCGGTCAAGGCCTGCGCTAGCATCTGAATGGCAGCTCAAAACTCAGCATGAGCGACTGGCTCTGGTGCCTGAGGCTCCTGGACTGGTGGGGCTAGTTGATGCTCATGACCATTTCCATCCTCATGGCCCTCACCACCTCCATTCCTCCTTCCATTCATCCTTCGAGGAGCCATGATTCTACAATCGCGGATAGCACGAATTAGAAGGATAGAAAGGCTTTTCATCACATGACATAGATCATGAAAGAAAGGGAACATTTCCTAAAATGTCTAGTAGCCTCTTCGTCATAAGTGTGGCGCGCTTCACACCCATGAAAAAGACTCTACTTAACGTGACTTTTAGACTCCCTAGGACACTTCAAACCTATGGCTCTGATATCAAGTTTTTCATGACCCGGGAGGAGACCCAGATCGTAGACATGGGACAAGGGACCCCGAAAGACCCCAAGTCGACCCATGGCATAAGCATTCACTAACTCATTCAATAAACATGAAGAGACATAGTTAAAAACTCAATGGAAGTCTAACTTAACATAACAATAGAATGAACATCTGAAGTTGAATACATGTCTAAGTCTGATAAGCCTCTAATCTAAACGAGCTGATGGGACAACACCCCCAACTAGCTCAGAAATACTGAAACTAAAAATACATCCAAGATAACTGAAAGTCTAGTCCTCAAAAGATGAGGAATCACCAATCTAGAAGCTACTAACTCTGATAAGCGACTACGAATGGGGCTGAATCTGAGAATCGAATCCTGCATCAGGAAATGATGCAGCATAGAAAGTATGCGGTCAGTACGTGGAATGTACCGAGTATGCAAGGTAAGTAAAACCGCTAGAGAATATATAAATCTTTCAAAGCAAGTCATACATATATAGTAAGCCTTTAAGGATAAAAAGAAGATCACATGCATCATTATGAAATCATCCTTATTTTAAACATGATCATGCAGGGCTTTAGAACATCAAGACTGACTTGAATGACACAAGCTGAAACGTAACATTTATATCAAAAGCTGAACAATGAGTCAAATCTTACCTCTTGAACATGCATGCATGAATAAATATCATAAGTGGTAAATATGCAAATTTAAATGATATAGACAGTGGGAGACTTGTTACTTAATCGACATACCATGATAGAGCTTACGTGGTCCCAATTATCACACTCAAGTGGGAAGAGCCGTCCATAACCTTATCAGGGCTAAAGACGCTACCATGATATCGATATCAAGCTGATGGGCTAATCGGGTCGGGGATATCTCACAAGGGAGGTCTCAATAATATAATAGTATCAACCTACGTTGGTGCGTAGTTCTGGGGCATAGGGTATTCGATCCTTAGCCCGCTCGGTGCTAGACTCTTCTCCCAAAACATGCAATGCTCTACATCGTATAGATACGAAGCTCAACATCATATGAAACGAAGCTCAACATTGTCTATTGACAAAGCTCATTATTAAATCATGCATACACTAGACATCATATAAATATGAAGCTCAACAATTTCATTTCGATAAAGCTTTTAATGAAATCATAGTTAGACTCAACATCATGTGAAATGAAGCTTAACATTGTCCTTGACAAAGCTCGACAATAATGTACATATCAATTAAGGATTAACGCATAAAGAAAGCTTTACTTTGAAACATACCACAAGCTAGAATTCATAATAAGGGTTAAAGGAAAATTTCATCTCAACCATGTGGTAAGCTAATGTTGGGGAAAATCACAATTTGAAATCATCATTTGGACATCACCCAAAGCTCTACCATACTTGGGTCTACTTAATCTTCTTTGAAAACATCAT
>JACEIK010005473.1:11169-34778 GCA_018107945.1 Datura stramonium | reverse complement strand
TTGAATATCTATATTATCTATTGATTTACCCATTTTTTATCCATATCAAATATGAGCGAGTCGGATATTTCATTGTAACGACCTTCAAAAGTTTCTAAGATTAGACCCTAGACTTGAAGTAGAAACCAACAGCAAAAAGGAAAAATTCCACAGAATGAGTCACATCACGACTCTTGTTGAGTAACCACGAGTCGTGACATGACCTATGACAAGTAACCAAGTTTTTCTAGTCCTTAACAAATGAGCTAGACAATGGCTCATTACGTCATATAAAAACTCATGACGACGATCCGTGGTGTGAGATTTAGAGAAGGTTTAAGGCATGCATGGTCAGTGACCACGAGTCACTGTACGACTCGTGTTGTTGTATGACGGGTCATGATATGGAGCCGTAGTTTAAGGATTAGAGAGTTCTCAAGTCAATTTCAGTAGTAATGGATGAACGTCACGACTCATGAGACCAAGTCACTATTCTTCATGACGACCCATAACGAGAGAATCAGAGGGTGACCAACTAGACCCCAGTGACCACGAGTCATGGTCAGTCACCACGAGTGGTACGATAACTCATCATCATTGGATGGGCATAAATTTCAAACGAGTTCCTAAGGGTAATTTAATAATTTCCTATATTTTAATCACCTAAATCAGAACGTTTTGAAATTTCTAAGGAGTATATTTAAGGGTTTAATTAGTCTAAATTCTTATGCCCTTTTATTACAACGCAAATTCAAGATCATTAAGCTCTCAAGTCATCAAGAAAGCTAGCAAGTTATCTTCTCAACCTAGGGCTCTTCAAGCTTGAGTCTAAGTTCAACCTTTTAGGTATGTAAGGCTAGCTTAAGTGAGGAATTCTAATCATCATCATGACCTACATGTATGCAAGAATTCATTGAGGTTAAAAAGTTAGGATTTTTACCCCGTTCTTGAATTGTCTTCTTCTCTATCTATTGAATTATTCATTGTTAAGTTATTCCTATTGAATTGTATCCCTTGTTATTGATTATCATTCTCTTGATGTTATTGATGAGATTCTCTTAAATTCTTGAGTTATTGATTGTTGATGGTTCATGTCTCTTATCCCATGAACCTTATTGCATAAAATCATGATTTTGAAAGCATTATAANAAGAAGTACGATCGCTTTTTCTGAGAGTTAACATTGTTGATGGTTCATGTCTCTTATCCCATGAACCTTATTGCATAAAATCATGATTTTGAAAGCATTATAATTTGAGTATAATTGTATTGTTTTCACAAAGTTGAGCAGATTTTTAAAAGAGTTTTCATGAAGGGATTTTGAGAAATAAAGCATAGTTTTGAGCATGATTTTCAAAAGCTAATGTAAAGTCTTATTTTCAAAAATCAAAGATTTTGAACATAGAAGCTCACAAGTTTTCAAGCAAAGTTTCGAGCCAAGGTTCATGAGTAAAATGAAGAGATTTTTTAGCAAAAGGCTCAACAAGATTTTTAAAACATCCATTATATCTATAGCTAAAGTGTTTTATAAAAGATGTTTTCAGTTGCCACAAATAGACATAAGTATATGAGCATATATTTTGGGAGAACTATTCAGCACCCGAGATGGGTGAAGAGTTCAGATAACTTGTAAGTCCCAAAACTATGTAGCCAGCGTAGGATAGGTTCATGTAGTTGGTTCTGGTGACTCCTTAGATAAGTCACTAGTAAGAACTTCAGTTATGGATCCACAAATTGTGATCGTTCTCTGCCCTGGCAAGGCTATGAGCGGCTCTGCCAACTTGAGCGAGACAGTTGGGCATCATGTATTAATTCATGATGGTGTCGGTTATGAGCAACTGCCCAAGTTAAAGTTATGCATTTTTATAATTATTATTCAGAGATTGTTTTGATGCATAGTTTTATTGCATAACTGTTTTACACATTGATCATATGTGTTTTATGCATCATTCAGACTTCAATTTCAGTCATATTTATTTAGTCAGTTTATTTTTTCAGTTAAGATATTCTTGCTTAATTGTTGTTTCTTTCAGTCTTATTACATACCGTATTTTCCACGTACTAACATCATTTTGGTGTTGCGTCTTATTATGATGCAGATTCATATAGACAGGATCAGTAGCAGACGCTTCATTGGGATCTCACAATCATTCAGCAATTGGTGAGGCCTCCTACATTCGGAGAGTCCCAGTCATTGAGTTATTTTATTTTATAGAGCTTGATGTAGTCGTGGGAGCTATGTCCCGACACCTATTCTTCAGTTATAGAGGCTTCATTGATAGAGTTATAGTTGAGTAAATAAGTTACTTTATAATATTAATTTTAGTTTCAGTTAATAAATATTATTTTATTATACTGCGGCCATACAAATATTACTTTCACATTACTTTATTATATTCTCAGCTAGTAGTAAGTCAGACCAAGGATTCGCTTGGATCACTAGGTGGTCTAAGTGTCGGCCACGTGTAGAGTGTAAACTCGAAGCGTGACATTTATCATTTTCATCTGACTCATTTTTGCCTCACCCATATCCGACTCGACCCGCCCGATTGCCGCCCTAGTTTCCACCATAAAACTTATATTGATGGATAATGTTGCTTGTTCTTCTTTAGTTATTGGGTGTTCAATTCTGAATTTACTTTCTTTTTCACGTCACCTCTTCAAGGGTTCTTCCAAAAACTTTTTGTTGAACTGTTTTTACATTCTTTGGGTTGTTGATGGATAATAAATTCATATTTATGGATATGGCGTTTCATTATGCTTAATTCTCTGATGGTTCTTCTAAATTTTTTATTTTGATCTATTTTTGCCATCTTCTTGATCATTGTCCTGTCTATGTTATTGGAATTTTTAATTCTTGTTTCCTCGGTGGTCATGTCATCCCACGAAGAACATGCATATTCAGGAATTAAACTAGAAATTTTTTTTTCTACTAATTGTTATTGTGATGATTTTCCAATTATGTGTATATTACAATTAAAGAAAAAAATGGACCCAAGTGTGATGTATTATGTGAATGCACACATGTTTGTACGTCAAAATAGCATAGTATTACTTAAGTGTGAAAGCTTTGAAAGACATAAAATAAAGAAGAAATTATTCAGAAATGTTATACACTAATGAATTACTTTTATCATTGCACTTGTGATATAATCAGCACAGTACATATGGTTATTAATTGATGGAATAAAAAGAAAGAACATTTGTAACAAATTCCCTGAGAAATCTCTTGCCAGAAATAACGAGCAAACATAAATCTCTTATTTTCTACTTTTTATGTCTTTGTTCATGAAAAAATAAAATAAATATAAATTTATAGATTAGCATGTAGTTTCATCCTAATTGCTATTTTCCCCCACCTTATTTTGTATTTTTCAAATTAATTAAGACGTGTGCAAATCATGTGATTAGTTTTCAAATTAATTGAAACACGTGCAAGTTATATGCATCTTTATAAAGATATTACTTACACACTAATTTAAATCCCAATAAATTGATAAAATTGTAAAGCAAATGTAAAGAATCATAACTAGATATTCTCAACATGGAAATATATGTAAATATAAAAGACAATTAAGATGAATTTAACTATAAAAGCGCTAACAAAGTAGCGGAGTGCTCAAGTGGGCACTTTTTGGGTTTGCCAACTTACTGTATTTCTAACTAGAATAGTAGCGTAATGCGCGAAAGCAAAAATTAGCCATATCTATTTTGTATGTTAAAATAATAATATATTATTCAAGTGTGACACTTTTAAAAGCTTATAGAGTGATGAAATACTTTTATCATTGCTTTCTCTTGTGATATAATTCTGGCTAACATGTGATTATGATCTGATGAAACAAAAGAAGAAAACAAATTTACCAAATGCTCTAAGAAATCTCTAGCTAAAAGTAACAAGCAAGTACAAATATCTTATTTTCTACTACTTATCTCTTTGCTCATGAGAAAATAAATAAATTTTTATTTGTAGATTCACATGTAGTTTCATACTAATTGCTATTTTTCCTTACTTTATTCATTTTTTTCAAATTAATTAAATTATGTGCAAATTATATGTAATTTTTTTCCAAATTAATTAAAACTTGTGAAAATCATGTGCATCTTTATAAAGATATGATTTGTGCATTAATTTTAATTTTAGTTAATTAATACTCTCTCTGTTTTAAAATAAGTGATTTTTTGATTTTTTTAATTTTGTTTCAAAATAAGTGGTGTTTTACGTAATCAACAAGACAATAAATTTAAATATCAAATTAAAAAAAACATAAAAGGTGTTTATACACACTTTTACACAGTTATATAAAATTACATGAAAAAAATAAAAAAATTAAAAAAATTAAAAAAATTAAAAAAATTAAAAAAATTAAAAAAATTAAAAAAATTAAAAATATTTTTATTTAAAAATATTATTGATTAAAATATACTTTTAAATGATTTTTAAATACTTGGAAGAAATAAAAATATTACAATTATCTCAAGAAGAAAATGAGAAGAATCAAACTAGATATTGTAAATATGGAAATATACGTGAATATAATATATGATTAAGATAAATGAAACATTAAAAGCACTGACTAAGTAGCACAAGACCCAAGTCATTTTTGGCTCTGCCCGACATACACTATTTCTAGTTAATAGCGCAAGACCCAAGCATAAATCTCTTACTTCTTCGCCTTTCATTTTAATTACTAGATATATTAAATATAGTTATTTTAAAATATTTGTTAGTTTTAAAATTTTAAAAAATAATTATTATATTTTTAATTTTACCTTTAGTATTTAAAGTCATTCTAAAATATGAACAAAAAATTATTATTATATATTTTTAAATAATTAATAGGTATATTAGTTAAATTATCATCTCTATTAATTTTTTTTCTACTTGAGTGTGAAAATTTTTATCTTATCAATTAAAATGAAAGAAAGAAAGTATTTCCTATTATTTATTTCTTTGCTCGTAACAAAATAAATAAATTCGTGTTTGTATATTCGCACGTAGTTTCATCCTTACTGCAATTTTCCTCTCTTTAATTTTTTATTTTTGAAATTAATTAACACTTGTGCAAATCATGTGAATCTTTTCCAAATAATTAAACACCTGCAAGTATGTGCGTCTTTATAAAGATATGATTTGTACACTAATTTAATTCAGATAATTAATCTAGTTATCAAGAGAATGGGATTAATCATAACTAGATATTATAAATGTGAAAATACATATGAATGCAATAGAAGATTAAAATGAATGAAACTATAGAATCGTTGACAAAGTAGCGCAAGATCCAAGTGATTCATGCCAAATTACACCCCACTTAAGAGAGTGAAAGTGGTCTATTGCAATTTACATACCCAATTAGTAGTCAAGATCATACCGAAAATTTCAGTCCAAAGCTATAAGTAAATTGAAGATGCTGATTGAATGGCTGAATATTACTTAAGTTAATGGAGAGAGAATTGAAAGCGAAATATCTAAAATCTAAGTTGCAATGGGGTTGAAATCAATATAGAGAAATACTAAGGATGTGTCCCCACGTAGGGTTGATTATCCTAATTAACTCAATTGAAACTATTGAGAATGGGCTCTTCACAAATATGCAAATCATCATCTAAGCAATCATTAGTTGTCTCTCAACAACCCAACAATATCAATCTAAATTATTTTTCTCAAATTGACTATAATTCAAACAAAAAAAGATTGCAATCTGCAAATTAGATTCATCAAATCTCTAAGTGAATCTATTAAACAAGGTTTAAAGCCTTGAGTCATCTTTTATAGATGCTATCCAAACAAGGTTTAAAGCCAATTATGGCATAATTGCATGTTTGGAACCGCCAATCTCACTTTACAAAATATAGATCAATTAAATGTTCAAAAGCATATAATCAACTCATCCCAATTGTGATCATTAGGGTTCATAACTCATTAGGTTCACAACCTAGATCTAAATTTAGCCACTCGTGGAGAAAAAAGAAAGAAGAAGAAGAAAGCATTAATTGAAACATGATCACTTATAATGCAATAGAAGAATAGAGAAACTTAGTTAAAATTGGAGTGATCTTCAAATTACAATGGATGTCTTTTAAAAGATACTCTTCTACTCTACAACTATCAAACTTATTAAGATTGAACGGAATCTCCCCAACATAATATAAACAAGGACTATCTATAC
The DNA here is from genome assembly GCA_018107945.1 of Datura stramonium. NCBI lineage: Eukaryota > Viridiplantae > Streptophyta > Magnoliopsida > Solanales > Solanaceae > Datura > Datura stramonium. The sequence continues at coordinate 28,627 of JACEIK010005473.1, read as the reverse complement.
TAATACCAAGACTCCAGTCACTTAAATTTGGAGGACGGAGTTGCGGGAATGCACTGCGTAATGAAATTACGAGTTCATCTCTTGAACCATCAACTAAATTTACAGCTCGATTTGATCCTTTTCGTCTTTCATATCACGGATCAAACTTTGAAATAACGGTGTGTACTTTCTCCTGCAGAATGCTTCATCATGTTGACACAGAGTAAATCGACGGTTCAATATAGTCTACATTTTGAATATGCATTCCGCATCTTGAGTCATCCTTTACTTAATCGATTATTAGCACTTCTCTAGTTTAGAATGTGGGTGAGTGTGGACCACATCTTATGTTGATATCTATGTCCTTTTCGGCAGACTTTTGTTGATTTGTACCTCCTTCCATCAACTCATGGGATTCCTGAATCTTAATAAAATAATATTAGTATTTACTTAATTTAGCACTTAAAGACATGCAAAACTCTATGAAAAGAAGTACGAAAGTGTTTGCAAAATTTCAACACATCAATACCCTCAACTTAAAGCCTTTTCTTGTCTTCAAGCAACTGAAATAAGAAAATTTAATCTAGACTCTTGCTATGGTATCACAAAGTGCAATAACTAGGGTGGGTTGTGACAAGCGGCTACAAATATGCAATTTTTCAAGCAATCCACCCTACATCACGCAGAATCAACTTTCTCCCAACCATTATGATTACGCATGCAATCTCTATTTTTGACATTATTTCAACATGCAAGACCCTGGGTGGATGTATGTATGCTAACTTATCATCACATGCCCTCACATTTAGATCCAAGAGAAAAGCGTCCATTTTTAGCGATGAGTATCACACATAATACATGGACACAAGACAGAGAGAAGAGAAAGAAACTCAACTCTCACAAAGATGTTCACAAGTTAGATCACAACTACCATATGCTTACCTTTATTCTTAAATGCTTCTTCGTTTGGAAATCCAAGTTAAAATCACAATAGGATTTTTTTAAGTTTGTAATGTTGGTCCAAAAGGCTGGTAGGATACAAACATGGTATTTAGTGTCTCAGTACCATTCTTGAACATTTACATCACACTCCCATTTTTTTTTTTCTTTTTGCTTCCTTCTTTTTTCCTCCATTTTCTTCCTTGGTACTTTCGCACCTCCCAAAGTACTTGTTGCAATCTGCCTTCCATTTTTTTTCTTTCTCTTCTTTTCTTTTCTTTTCTCTTTTTCTTTTGTTTTTTCTTTTGTTTTTTTCTTTTTTCTTTTTATTTATTTGTCTCCTTTTCCTTTATTTCATTTTCTTTCTTAATATACCTTGAAAAGTTATCAATTTAGTTGTTTTTGTCCATTTATTTCTTTTTTCACATTCTTACCCTCAACTTATACTATTTCTCATTCATCACAACATTTTGTAGTTTCAAGAAGGATGGGGAATAAGAGGATCGAAGATTGATTTCGATCTTAATGTGGTTAATCGAAAAGATCACGAGGCTCAAAAAGGAAATCAATGTCACAATATCACAATTAGATGTCAAAAACTAGTTGACCTCTCTCCCTTTAAGGCTATTTTCTTTGTGCGTATTTCATAGATTTTTCTAACATTTCAATGTTTTTTTACCCATATTATTTAAAATAAGAGTCTCATTTAGCTAATTTTTGATTACGTAAAAAGAGATAACAAATGATTTTCAAAGTCCAAATGAATTAAGTCTAACATTAGGCCCAAATCATCAAAAGCTATCAAACCATACAAAAATGGGTCACAGGCCCAATCCTTTTTTCAATTATCCGTTGTTCTTTATTTTATAAAAAAAAAGCGCAAGCCCAAAAATTTTTACCAGCTCTTTTGCGAAAATTTGATCCAAATTCTGGCCCATTTCAACATTTCTTCTCCCAAAAAAGCTTAAGTATGAGGAGGGGGTGTATTATTTTACAAATATATTTTTGCATATTATTATATTAATTTTTGGATATACTATTATTTATACATGCATATTTATTTGCTTATTTCATTATGTATACTTACTATTTAACCATCCATCTATGCATACCTTTTAAATTACTTTATACTCATATATTAGAATCCATTTATACATATTTATTTTTGCGTCATACATTATACATAATTATTTTATTAACTCTACATATCATGGACTCTCTCTATATATATAAATAAGCCCGGCCTATCCAAGTAATGAATTAACCTGTCTTGCAAATGTCGAGATTGTGTTTGTGTTAAATGATGGCTGGCTGGCGATTACTAGCGATTTTGGCTTCATGTAGGCAGAAGTTGCAACCTACAATCCGAACCGAGGACGGATTTTTTGGGGTTAGCTCATCCTCGCGGGATCGCAACCCTTTGTCCGGCCATTGTAGCACATGTGTCGCTCGGGGCATAAGAGGCGTGATGACTTGACGTCATCCTCACCTTCCTCGACATCAGCTGGCGGTATGTTCGGGGTTCCAAACTCAACATGAAATAAACACGAGGTTACGCTCATTGTGGGACTTAACTAACATACTTTTTGGTGACGGCAGCCATGTACCACTGTGTCGTTTTTCAAAGGCACCCCTCTCTCAAGGATTCACGGCATGCCAAGCCTTGGTAAGGTTCTTCGCTTTACATCGAATTAAACCACATGCTCCACCGCTTGTGCAGGCCCGTCAATTCTTTAGGTTTCATTCTTCAGACCTCTTACTCCGAAGGAGGGATTACCTAATGTGTTATCTACAACACTATGCTTGGTTGATCGCTAACGCCTAGTATATCATTTACGGCTAGGACTACTGGGGTGTGTCCATTCGCTCCCCTAGCTTTTGTCTCTCATACATTATTTTATATCCTTATACATATTACATATATTATTTCATATACCCATATATATGTTATGCATATTATTTTTATTACACACATGCATATAAATATTTATAAGACATTTATAATACACATCTAGTTATACATATACATTTCACCCCATATATATTATTTTATACACTCTATAAATTGCATGCCCACTATTTTACAATTATCTCATGTATACTTTTACACTACATATATCTCATATATCTTGAGTATATTAATGTATATCATAATTTTACATACCTCATACATCTTTTCACTACAAAAAATTAGTTTTAAATTATTTTTGCTACATTTTTCTATCATCAATATATATACACATAATTATATATATCACCCCCTCTATCATATGTATATCATTTATATATTTTGTATACCACATACATTTTTAAAAAAACATTTCAAATCATTTTAACATATTTTTATCACTCTTCTAAAATCTTTTTAGTGGGTAATAATGAGAATAGTAATCTCCTGATATATCTTAGAATAAATTCAAGGACTATCTTCGAATAGGTTTCGAGGGGTGTCTAACACCTTCCCCTTGGAGTAAATAAAACTCATACCCAAATTTTCAACGATTTTTTCGTAAACTCAAATAGATTTTTATATTTCTATAAATTATTTTCTTAATGTTTTCTAAACTTAGGTGGCGACTCCTGAACTCTTTTTAGATCAGGTAGAAGAGAGCCAAACGTTGCAAACATATTTTAACTAGTTCAAAATGAGGGCGCTAGCGAGAATGGCGGAGCTCCGTTGGGGATTGAACATTTAGATTTTGAACTTTGGAGATTTAGTTTGAGATAAATATTTGGCGATGTATGTTCGTTCTTACCTGTGCTTATTTTTAAAATTATTTTTTGTCTGCATTTGTTTTTTTTACTTTCACGATATATGCACTGCTTTGTTTGAAAGGATGCAAGCCAAATCTAAATTTGTGTTCCTTATTTATGTGAAAACACGACGTATTACTGCTTTTCTTAATTTTCATTGCTTCATACTTCTTCTAAATCTGGAAAATTGACACTTTCACACACTTGTACACGGAAGTTGTACTTTTCACTTCAAAATTCTTTCAAACACCATATTTTAGATGGGCCCGGTACATACATGGGGTGAGCGGATAATTTTACTATTGTGTGACCACGTGCCTTCCCATATAGAAAAACCTTGAATCTGAGTCTACCCAAATCTTAGAAAAACTTAGGATAGAACATTGACCACCTTTGATTTAGGTCACACATGCATAAGACCTAGGTGGTTCGACCCCTGGTGTCATTTCATAAATTTAGTAAACACGCCTTATATCAAATGGGTTTCCTGACCGAGGACAGCTAATCATGTTATGTACAACAGATAATGATAAATCGATCCAAGCTAAAATTTGACCAAATTAAGTTTGACATTTTTTTTGTTGTCTTTTATTTTAGGTTGTTAAAATGGAGAATTTGCCATGTTTTGCCAATACTCAAATGGTTGCGGGTGTTCCACAAAAACTAAGAAAATGGTGGGAGAACATCAAGATAGAACACGGGGGAGTAATTAGGAGATGTTTGAGTTTTTAACTTCGTTGGTTGCTATCCCTCTGAATAGACATGGTTAAAGCATTGATCAAGTTCTGGAATCCTGTGAGACTTGTATTTGGGATTCAAATACTTTGAGTTAACCCTAACAATTGAAGAAATTGGTGGATTTACCGATTTGAAGTATCAAGGAAAGGGTATGATTCTACCTCGCAGGCAATCCAGAAAGAAATTTTTGCATCATCTCGGGCTTAAAAACAACCTTAAGCTTGCATGTTTTGATCGTGAATGGGTCTCTATGAATTACTGTATGAACAATGCGGTGGTAAAAGATGGTTATGAAGTTTTTCCAAGAAATTCTCTTGCTCTAGTTGAAAGTTGGACAAGAAGCGTCCTATAGCTTTTGCCATTGCTTTGCTAGATATTCTAGTTTTTCCAAAAGAAATATGGAAAGATAGATACTTGTATTAGCTGTGGTCAAGGCACTTTCCTAAGGGGTTGGCAATCTTTGGTCACATTAGTTTAATAATCGTAGAAAAATATTAGGGCATTATCCAAATATGCTAGAGGAAGAAGGTTCTTTGAAGGTTGCAATCTCCTTCTCCAACTTTGGGTTGTGGAATACTTCTACAAAGTCCTGCCATGATTGACATACTCTTGGAAAGGGCCAACAAGATTGATACTCATCACTAAAGAATAATAAGATTTTATCTCCCATTGGTATTAGGATTGAGTACGCATACATGAAAGCCCAATTGTGGTGATCGAATTCAATGGAGGTATTCATGGTTATCACCTCTTGTTGTTGTTATAAGAGGGTGTGATTTATATTACGTCGAGCTAATCGATCTAAAGGATGCAACCATATGCTCCTATGAGTGCTTCAGCAATTTGAGCGTCCTCGAAGTCATTTCCCGCTAATTCGCATATGAGTAAATCAGAGATTGATTTTGGGGTGAACTTTGAAATTCCTAGAGCAAGGAGTGTCTTCAACCATGGAAAACTCGATGACAATAATATTTAACGAACAATCATCTTGTGCTCACGAGTATTACACATGGTTATTGGTGAAATTTGTGAGGATGTGAACCTTAGCCCTCAAGGACCAGGACATTTTAGTTTTGAAGATTTGAGTGAAGCCCAAGTGGGCACGCATTCATCTGTTTGACAACCTTATTGTCACATACGGAAACGTGGAGGCCTGAGTCATTCATGGTTCTTTAGAGCTGCTTGAAGGGGGAGCATGAAGATTGGATCAGCGACTATGTTGTCCCTTTTTGTTATCCCGTATTCCTTATGTTTGATTCCCCTTTTGTTATCCTGTATTTCCCTTATATTTAATTGTTATTTTAATTTCAACTCAATGTAATAGATTAGACACAATATTTCAATGAAGTTCTATTTGTTTCATTATCTAACTCCAAACTCAAATGTTGTTAATAATTAAAGCTTGGATCAATTTATCATAATCTCAAATATGTTGCCTTTAGGCCTACCTTTGGCATGAAAAGGTCCCGTGCATGATAAGACGCGCTATGAGTGTTTGAATTTGCTTCTTACCATGTAGCTTGGTTGCTTTATGAGGCTTATGTATTTGTCCTATCACTTTAGCGCTAATATTGTTTTTCTTGTCGAGAAGCATCATTCCACTGCCATGTACTAACATTTTCTTCTCTTTGAAGGTTTTTCTTTGTTTTGATTATTTCCCCAAAATTGATTTGTGTTGATTCTCGGCGCTAAGTTTGCTTGGCTACAATCTAAGGTCCAAGAGCAAGATGGCCCAAGACTGCTGAATCCAACACCCACATTGCCAAACATCTTTGAATGCATGGAAAATCCAGAAGGCTCACAAAGAAGGGTTGACACGCAAAACGATGAACATTTCTAATTTGGAGCAAGAACTTGAGATATTGAGGAGGAGTTGTGCCAAGTGCGGGATCGGGCTAAGCTCAATGTAACTCACCTTTCTTACCACCTCGCGATTTCCATCCTCGAAACATTTCTCAGAACACTTTCCCAGATCTGCACTCACTGGACACCCTTGCCGGTTCTAGCACAACTTTCGTCACTCCGCTAATTTTCCAAACCTAGTCAAACAAACTCCCTATGTTCTATGTCACACCAAATTCTCTACACGTCGGGAGTGTACCCCTGTGCTGCCTACCAGCCCAAGCTGGTGTTCTTCTTACAGTGATGCAACACATATGCGGGGCATATGTCGCAACTTCTTATGAGCCGAGATGTGCCACACATATGCGGTCAAAGCTCACCTTTCCACCGGCACGATTGCGGTCAGTGCCGTGCGAGGTGGATCGGTATGCGAAAATGGAGAAAAGATGTCCAGATGAAAAAAAAGATTCGATAACTTCTAGTCAACTCCACGGTCTGAGGAAGGGCACTAAAAAAGCTTGCAAGTCACATGGGAAAGTGAAAGTCTAAATAACAATGATACGGCATTGTATCCATCTAGATATTGACATACCGATGGGTTATAAACCTCCCAAGTTTGACATATTTGGCGGAACAGGTGATCCCCATGCACATTTGAAAGCTATTGTGACAATCTAGTGGGGGTCGGAAGGAAGCGTGAGAAGTTGAGGATGAAATTATTTATATGAAGTCTCTCAGGAGGAACTTTGACTTGGTACACTTGCCAAAGCCCTCGTAAATGGCATGATTGGAAAGAAATGATAGAGGATTTCATGACTTGTTTTAGGTTTAACACCAAGATTACTCCAGAAAGGTTTTCATTGAGGTCAATATCAAGGAAAAACTATCGAAATTATTCTAGGAGTACACATGATGCTAAAGAATTGAGAAAGTACATGGTCAACTCCCACTAGATGAAAGTGAGCTCACCAAGTACTTCATTAGAGCCAAGAAGGTATTTACTTTGAGAATATAATGGGAATGATAGGTCATGTATAACTAGTTAAAATGGGAGACTTTTTGGAATAAGGCATCAAATCTTGGAAGATTCGATCTATAGTCGCATTACAATTTGTGAGTAGGGCCATATAATCGGAGTTCCCTCGGTGGTACCAAAGAAAAAGGAAGACGTCTCTGTCATCACACCTCATTACCAACATGAAGTCATCTTGATGATACCCTAACAAGCCCCAAATTGTTGCACATTCCCTATATATCCCTATCCGGAGTGTATAACGCTCAGCAGCACTATAATCCATGCCGAGCACCAAGCACACACAAAATCCTATCCCTTGTCCATGCACCTGCCCACCAGAATATACCAACATATGCACCAAGGCTACATCCAAATCTAGAAGCCAGAACAACCCGCACCTACACACCTATCACCAAACCTTTGGCTAAGTTATTTGAGAGGTTGAGGACAACAGGGATTCTTGCGGCGAGTTGAAGGAAGACTTCCCGGCCTAATCCTTTGAAATTTTGATGGAAATAGCGTGTGCTTATCTTGGGTATTCGGGAACATGACACTGAGGAATGCTACAACTTGAGAAATTGAATTGAGTTTTTGATAAAGAATGGAATAATTAAATGCACTTTAGCGCCTCCAAACGTAAACAACAACCCACTTTGCAAACCATGGGAACCTAGGAGTCAACATGATAACATTGGATGAAGAATATGACATGGAAAGCGATTGTGCCTGTGGAAATACAAAGGCGATTGCTATAGCATCTTCGGTCGCACCTTTCATCACATTCAACTGAGGGCACCTCTAACTATTTAGACATTTCTTGGCGAGATCCACCAGTGACCTAATTTACATGAAATTGGACTATAACTCCAAAAAAGGAAGTTTCATGGGATTACCAAGCAGAAGAAAAGACTAAGATGATAAACACTGCAACAACTCATGGTATGACCAGGACAAGAAGATGTTACATCCCAGATAACCTCAACAAACCAGCACCGGGGAGAGAAACGGAGACCATAAGAGGATGTTACCAATGCTGAAATTGCGAGTATTGGAAAAAGATGTAGATTATTGTTGTTGTTGTTATTGTTATTATTCTATTGTCTTTTTTTGTTGTTGTTGTTGTTGTTGTTGTTATTATTATTATTATTATTATTATTAGCCTAATAGTGAAGCCTTATATTTATATAAAAGACTTAATGACTAAAAGGGTGCTATTTAAACATTTCAAATAATGAGAATATATGCACACACATTGAGTCTAAAAAAAGAGCTTAGATTCCTATCATCCTTGGTCATTCTTTTTACCAAGTATTTTAACACACACATGAATGCATGTAAACGATAGTAAACTTTAAAAAATTGAGCAGTTTACTTGCAAGAATTATTACCCCCTATTAACCATTATTACTAAATGATTTTAGAACATACATACAACCAATTTTAGAAGCTCCAACAACATATAAGAAAGGGTCTGCTTGAAGAAATAGAAAAGTTCGCTCACTAAAAGGAGTCATATGCATATTATCTAATCCTTTTATATTTACATGAACCTATGTAGGCACACTTAAGGAATTAAAGTAAAAGAAAATCACAAGCTCTAGATAGGATCATGATTTACATGAAGAAACAGTCATATTCAAAGCATTGTTCCAGTTCTTTACTTTGTTTCACTCACACTGTAGCTATGCATTTAATATAATTTCTTATTCAAACAAGCTAAGAAGCTACCCATTCTTATTTGTTTGGAGATAAAGTACATAATTACGTTCTTTCACACCAAAAATTAGGCTTACACCATTCTCTTGACTAATTGCTCATGTTAAGGATGCTGAGTTAACATCATATTAATACAAAACACTACTTAAACTAAGCAGGATTTTCCTTCTTGTTTAAATCGTATAAATAATAGGTACTCCTATATCTATGTTATGAGTGAATCATACAACAATCTAACAACAAATAGTTGATCATAATTTTTGAAGTTTAAAACTCGTAAAGAATGTTAAGTTTGAAGCCATGATGTCATTAGTATATAACCAACATAAACCCCAATCAAGTGTCTATTGCTCAAACTAATTTTCATGCCAAATGACTTAGATATGGCCGTATGAGAACTACATGATTTCGGGCAACTTAAATCTAAATAAGAATCCAAAGTCATATTGAACCAAATTCGAATATTATACTAACTCACTAGGGACTACTTGCAATCATATTTTCATACTCAAATTCCCAAACAAATATTACGATGACCCTTCAAGCAATTAACATAGTTACACTTTAATGTTTAAACCCTTTGGAGCCTTTTCATGCTAAATTAGAGAAGCCAGTATGCGGTAAATCGAAGCATAATTACGGCTTTAGTTGTGTTCAAACAATTAAATCAACATTTAAATGACCTCAAAATGGATAACCACCAACACTTAAAAACTTCAAATTTCATGAGGTCATTTTGAGCTAATTTTGAGGTTGTAAATAGCATACAATGGGATACATATAAACCTTGTGACTAGAAAACTATTAAGTTTTGTACTCATGATTAGTTGACTAAAGAAGCTTGACCATAAACAAAATTCATGAATGTAAAACTAAGCGAGAAATGCAAGGCGAGACAAGATAGAGATTTACTGCGTGTTGCAGTAATTGAGCAGAAATTTATTAAGTTTTGCTATCTTTTTCAACTCTAAGTGCGAGCAAAAAAATAAGACGAGAAAATGAGAGGATGAGTAAGTCGACGAAACAAGAGCACGAAAGAGTAAAAAAGAAAAAGAAAAGAAATTGGTAATCTTGTATCGGTTGTTGTGTTGCCAGATGATTCTCACATTTTTTCCTTCACTTTATTCTCCTTTTATAGGAGAAGATGAGGTTCAGAAAGTGAACTTAGGGATTCAAATTTTCAATATTTGATGAAATAATTGCATGAGAAAAAGAGAAGAATCTGAAACAAGTTTGAAAAAATGGTTACTTACCTACTCCAGTTGTCAGCCTTGAGAATTTTGGTCTTTGGGGTCAGGAGAAGTGACGGGTTCGAGGAGTGGAGGGAGGGGGTTGCAGGGTCTAGGCTCTGGGAGGGGCCGCGGGGTGGCGGAGGGTCGACAAGCGAGAGAGGGGGGCTTGTACGTGGTGGTGGCAGTGGAGAGGGTGAGAATAATGGGATGGGGGTGCGGTGGCACGTTGGGGGGAGAGGGTTATGGATTAGGGGATTTTGGTATTGTAGGTGGGTTTGGGTTGGGTATTTGGGTAGATGGGTAGGGTAAATAATTTTTGGACTGTTTGATTTTTTTTATCGGGCGAGTACATGAATTAAAAGAAAATAAATAATTAATTAAATAAATAAATATATAATAATAATAATAATAATAATATATAAAAATCTAATATATATAAATAAGGAAAAAATAAAAAACCATGGATCAAATTTGATGGCTGAGATTGGAGAAAAAGAAGCACAATCCATGTGCTTTCCTACGTGGCACGCATGGATTCCGAATCTTGGTGGTAAGGATTGAGAAAAAGTTGCATATTTTGGATTAAACTTATGGCTAGAATTGCAATTTCGGCATCAAATTTATTTCAATTATAGTCACTTCCTTAATAAAATAGCATTAATTCATAAAATATGAAATTAACTAAATTGTGTGAAATCATCTCATCCTTGAAATATAAAATCAAGATGCATTATTAATCGATTAGTTTAATTAAGCTTAGAACTAAATAAAAACAAAATAGTTATTTGCGAAAATGGGTCAATTTAGTATGTAATTATAATTGATCTAAAATTAATAATATAAAAATACGTGCTCAAGTAAAATACTTATTTTTGACATGAATATATATTCATTTTTTCAATGAAAATGTCAATATAATATCCAAAGACATCAATTTAACAATATTTTAAATAATTTAAATATTTATTTTATTTCATTCAAAATTTCAGAAGCTTAAAATAATTAATAAAAAATGTGAAGAGCCAAATTGGGTGTCAATAGTTGCTCCTTTCTTTGGCCACAGATGAGGAAAAAAGGCGTGGTCAAAGAAATATTGACACATTCTAATTTTGATCGACCACCAACACATCTTCCTAGAAAAAATAAAATGCCATAAATTTTGAGGAATTATGGCTGAACTCTGATTTCTGAGCTACCTACATATCTCGAGTTCCATGGGAAATCAGGCCATATATAGTTCAAGAAGATAAAATCATCGCAAAGTTGAATCGACTTTCAAAATTTACCCCAGTGTTGAATTATGATGACACTAGATACTTTTGTGACGGGAAATGGGACGATTTTGGCACGAATAAAGTGAGTATGACCATGCTCGAACTCGAGCTCCCTACATATCCCTAAAGGAGATGGGAATCAAACTAGATATAGTTCAGGAATGAAGGATTATGGAGCTCCTCAAAATTTTCCCCAATGTCAGATTTATGATTGACACTGGTATCATGAAGGAGTTTGGGAAGAACTCTATGAAATTATAGTAGATGAATTTATAGGTAACAAAAATTATGAAAATGAGATGCACTTTTGCAGCCTCCTGATTATAAATATGGTGCGCAACTCAACTATAAGCCGGACTCTACTAGGTGCACCTCATGCCTTTCACAAACATATCGAATTAGATGCGGTTAGACTCTCGAATCACGGAAGAAAGAGAGAGAATTGAGAATCTAAGAAGAGATGTACACTAAGTTTTGGAAGCATAAATGACTGATTATGAGAATTGGAGTTGGAGTACCAGCCTTTTGACTCCGACTTGTGAGTTTGGTATTTGCTGTGTTGTGGGTTTACAACACTTACGATGCTTAAAACTGAGGAAATATGCATAGTCTTATGTGTGTTTATATGGATATGATGCACTTTTATTTTATTTTCAGGGAAGATAGATGTTGGAGTTGAAATTTGCAAAAGAAGGACAAAATTGTAGAAAAAGGGCTAGTACGGACCTTATTACGAGCCATACTGAGAGTCGTGGAAAAGTACAAAAAGATTTATTTAAGGCAAAGGCAAAGTACGACTTATAGTACGAGCCATACCATCCTGGTATGAGCCATACCACAACAGTCGTAGTAAAGTTCAGAAGATGTTTCACAGGACAAGTCTCCAAGTACAGGTAGTAACCACAGATCGTGATATCTACCTAAGACCCGTACTGGAGCCGTAGTAAAGTTTAGAATAATTGAAGAAGGGTAGATTTCAATGTACGACTGAAAGTCACGACTCGTAGGACGCAGGTATGAGTCGTACCAAGCCACCCGCAAAAATATTCAGAGAATGCCAAAACTCTTAGGATCAAACTACAACAAGACAGTACGACTCATAGGTTTAAGATACAAGTCATACTAGATTCCAACACTTAGCAAAAATATAAGTTGCCAAGTATTGTACGAGTGAAGGTACGATCCATACAATCCTATTACGAATCGTAAGTGAAGTCGGCTATAGTTTAGCAGTTTTTCCTGTTTACTTAGGAAAGGGTTCTAAATATTTATATAAATACTTTTTAGGTTATTTTCGGTCAGAATAAGCAGAGTATGTAGAGAACAAGTAAGACACAATTTATAGAAGTTAGAAAGAATTAGATTTTGAGAATTGTTGTTGATTTTCTATTCAAGTTTTGGGGAGACATTCTTGAGTTGATTTTCTCATTGTTCTTGAAGTGTTTTTCCTTAATTCTTTCAATAACAAAGTGGATTTTCTTCCAATTTGTTGCACCCCAGTGCACGCGATCGTACAAGTAATACAGTGACTCTTAAAGAGCCGGATGTCGAACCCACAAGGACTGAACTAATTCATCAAATTATTAAGTTAAAGTGTTAATTTAACCTTCACAAATGTTGATTATAGAAATTTTAGGAAATTCCAATTAAGTCTAGGGGTGATAACAAAATACTCGAGAAACAATACAAGAAGCAACTAAAGTTAAGGCCTAATAATCATGCAATGTTACAATTCACAATGGTTCGAGTATGAAAACTTAAATTGTTGTATCACATAATTAAAATGCTACGTTCATGGTCTTTCGAGCCTCTAACATGACAAACTAGTCTTACACCTACATCGTTGAGCGGGGATGTGACGTCCTAATTCGTGAGCAATTTAACTATGTGGATGTGGTTTACGGAGTTACGCCCTTGATTATGGACTTTCGTACCTCTAATCATTTAACCTGACTTAGCTTCACAACTACTTCAATGAGCGGTGATGTGACGATTCTAAGTCGGTGTCTAGCTTATCCCGTTTTAGTAACCAAGCAAGGAATGTTAGGTGTAATTTCTATCCCAACCGCTAATCCTATCGTAAACATAAGAACTTTCTCCCAACATTCTTCTGTTCTCGCCTAGGGTTACTCTTTCAAGATTTTACCTAAGCTTAACGCGTCTGTTTTCATGGTGATCAAGCATAAAAATATTAAAAATAAAGAATTTAAGACAAAACAACAACTAAAAACTCAAACCAAGAAGAATTCATGCATTTACAATCATATCATGTGGCCTCAACCCTAGAGGAAGGGTTTTAGCCACTCATGTTCGTACAAATACTTAAAAACATGATTCAAGTAGCATACTTACAAGAAATAGATAAAAGAGAATGAAAATTAGTGAACCCTAGGTAGATTTCTTCCTTTCTCCCTTCGCTCCTTTCCGTTGTTCTCAAGAAATTTCATGATAAAATAATTTTTGGAGCTAAGTATCCTATTTATACTAAGTGAAAAAATTGCAATTTTCGCTGGCATGGACTACCTCCGTGTCACGCTGCCCATCGCAACAAATTACCTCCATGACACAGAGGTATCATGTATAGCTACTGGAATTTGCATGTTGTTGGCGCTGGCCTTGCGCATTGCCTGTCGTGGCATGCTGTTGAACACGGAGCAGCTTGGTCGTGGCACGGGCTTGTCGCGCGACTTCACTAGAATGGCATGTCTGGCGCATGCAGAAGATGCCTTCCTTGACATGCTGCCGAACGTGCATCTTCCTTGCCATAGCACGGTGCTCAACGCCCTGCCCGTGCTGCGTTGTACGCTGTGTGGCACGACATGTGCATACACTAGTGCGACATCGTGCGACTCTTTCGCCTTCTATTCCAAGATTTTTCCTCATGCTTTAACCATTATATTTAGTCCCTTCTAAGCATTTCACACCTACAAAACAAAGACCAATCATGTCGGTTAGTTTATGCACGAAAATATTCAAAATCACATGAGAATGTAATTAATTAAATTGAAAAATATGACTAAACTAAGTTATAAAATAGCACTTGGGAACGTAATTATGCCCAAGATCACTATCCCACACTTAAAGCCTTGTTCGTTCTCGAACAACTCCATTCTATCTCATGCACATGAAGAACTTACACATCACTAATTGAAGCAAGACAATTCAAGCTATGGCTACAACAATTATTTTAGATAGCAAGTTAAAAATAGAGCATGCGAGAGATAATCACTAAAATCACATATAACTACGTTAAGACTTCCTAGCCTCAAGAATCGACTCTCAACCTCAACAAACTCATGCAAATTAACCAATCAAGAAATCTGACATGAATTTTATCCTTCATCAAACATGTGTCCTCACAACAAGAGAGTTTCCCTTTTTTTTTACTCATTAGTTTTCAAATCATGACATATATGGGTGTATAAATAAGAAATGAGCTCACTCTCACAAAGAATTCACATGCAATATGTATTGACCCATAAGCTTGCCTTTAGTGTTTTACTCCACTAATTTAGGAATGTTCAAAAGTAAGATCAAGTAGGACTTAGTGGGTTGTAATGTAAGCTAAGGGCGGATAGGTGCTATTATGGCCAGTAATAGTGACTATCTTCCCTAAGTGCTTTTAATACATCACCCTGTCATTACGAGTATCTATCCTTTTATTTCACCTTTATTCTTTTCAACTCCTTTTTCCTCTTTATTTCCCCATTTCATTAGGCACACTTAAGCTATTAGTAAGGAGTACTTAAGCAATTTTTTCGCTCTTTTCATCTTTTACTCCTTACTAACTCTTATTCCTTTTTAAACAAATGCACCTCTGGCCTTTTTTTTAACTCCCACAACTACTCTTTTCTTTCTTCTTCCAACTCCTCATTCCTTAACTCTCTTTTGCAATTTCACATAAGTGCTTAGGAGTTTTGGATCAAATTCAAGGCTATTGAAAAGAAGGGGTTAAGCTTTCTTTGGCTAGCAAAGAATAAGCTAAAGGCTCAATGGGGCTAACTAGGATTAGACATTCAAGATAGGTAAAGCGAAGGATAAAAATTAGGCTCATGTAAAGAAATACCTAAATCATCTCCTTCAATCGATGTCCCTCATTTCGCTTTGTATACACACCAGGCAAGTTCTAGACACTACACATAGAATGGAATATTCAAAATCCTTACACTCACAACACATTCTTAATTCAAGACAAACTCAGTAGACTTCTTAACTCAGCTAATCCCAAGAAGGCAGAATTCAGCTTTAAGCACATCGAGTCACATTCAAAAGTCTAGGTGTCTCAAACAGAGTTATACAACTATTAAGCATGCTTCGAAATTAACAACACTTGCATCCCATAATCATGCATAGCACATAACAAGAACATCAAGCCATCAATCGACTAAGGGTTCAGAAACAAAAATCTATTGACTAATTTTCCCTCAAGACGGTCGTCATCTATCCATCATCGGGAACAGTCGTTAACTATGACTAAAAAACACTATATCCAGACAAAGAAAAATTTTATTCATCGGTTCAAAGTGCCTCCGTCAGAAAAGAACCGAAAATAAAAACCAACGAGTGAGTGAATCATGCTCAACTTAAACTTTTTCATCAACCAATACCATACAAAGCACTAATTTCACCCGAATTCATTAAGCACAAAATTTTAAAATTTCCCTCACCCTACAATTAAAATATGTTATGTCCCCAAAGCATCAAATTAGTATAAAAAATGGTGAGAAATACACCCTGAGGCCTCTAAGCCTAGCTAACAACATGTTTTCTTTCATTTTTGCATAAGTGGGTAATCAACCCCACACTCATCTTCTTTCATGCTCCTTAGCTTCCTCTTCTAAGGGTACTCATACTTCCCCTAAATCTGTGCTTAAATCACCACCACAACAACAAAAAGTGAAAATAAATAAAACCAAAACAAAAGGAAAATAAAATTGTACCTGTGGTACCCTTGGGTTGCCTCCTAAACAATGCCTGATTTTACGCCGCGACACGACGTGGACTATCCTTCTTAGGACATCCTCAAACCAGTGTTTCCTTTCAAGAACCATCTTCTTCTCTTTTTTTTTTGAGGGAACAACCTCCACTCTGTCCCTCTCTTCTTCCAACTTCTTCTCTAACTTAAGCCCTCCATCATGTCACGCCCCAAAACTGGGGTAGGGCGCAACTGACATTCGATTCATGATTGATCGAGAAGCCGACTATATGACATCTATACTTGTAACACTTAGGCCATCCAGGCCACCTGTCACAATCAATTGAAGAATAAACTAGACCCATAAGGTCTCAACAATACGAGGTAAACAATCGAAATGCAACCAAGGCAATTAGTGTGCTAACCAAGCAACAATAAGTCGATGAGGCCACAAACTGAATAACACTATACACACTAAGTCCACAAAGACTCTAAAGAGTAAACTAACTGATGGTCGGAACAGGGCTCTGACCTACCCATACTTGCATCTCAAAACTAAAGCATAAATAACTAAGCCCTAGCTCCAGGAAGAAAGGAGCATACCAACAGATTGTTGATCTCACGAACTGCTACTCAACTGGCCATCCCGACCTCTACCTGCACCTGCGGCACGAACACAGGTCCCAAGGCAAGGGGACGTTAGTACGAATGAAATGTACTGGTATGTAAGGCTGAAACTGTAACCATGAGATAACAATCGTGTAATAACTGACTTAGCACATAAACATATAAAGGATAAATATAACCTGGAACTCTGCAACCTGTAATTGACAACAACTTACTATAACATAACTGAACTCAAGGTAACTGAACCAGGAATAAGGAATGGTAACAACCTGGAATCTTAGAAATTGAAACCTGATAATAACTCTATAATGAGATGAAAATGCAATCAAGAAATGCACAAGAAAGAAACTATAACTGTAATGCCAGCGACCAGCCAACCGTAAATCCATATATAAAATTCGTCCAGCCGGTGTACCACATCGGGGTA
>JACEIK010005472.1:95522-108543 GCA_018107945.1 Datura stramonium | reverse complement strand
GGGCCTGGTGTGCCGCCCCAACCTAATTCTTTTGGAATTCGACCCCTGGGGTGCTGCACCTGCCATCGTGCCACTTTGAAGAATTTTTTTCATCTAATGTTTGGTCCCTGGCATGATGTGCCTCCTGATGCACCATACCTGATAAAAAAAGATTCTGAAGTTTAGTGTTAGGCGCTACACGCCTCTCAATCCACCTACCATGACAGTGCCTTAGTAAAATGTCCATAACATTTTACTCCGAATTTCGATGGATGAACGGTTGGATGAGTTGGAAAGAAGACTCAAAGGGCTTAAATTTGAAGGGCTTAATTACTCAAAAATACTTTTTATATTGGGAGTTATTGTCTTTTAAATTTGACCCTTATAAGAACATACATGAAAACTCAATTGGTAGGAAAGCTCTCAACTTAACTCTATGCTAGAGGTTCCCTATGACCTTAATTCGCATCTAATGTACTTCCCAAACTTAAGAATTTATCTTAACACATAATTTCCATAAATGTTTTTTTTGGGTTCGGGTCTATCTATATATATAGATGACTTTGAACTTAGCTCGAAAGTTTGAGGCGCTATAGCTGACGACCTTTGGTGGGACTGAGGGCTATGTCCACCACCGGATCTCTGCTGGAAATGCCCATAGCTCCCTATCCTGGACCTCTTGATCTCTCTCTCCTTCTCCTTCATCTGCTCAGCTTTTATCTTTTGGGCAGCCAGGAGATCTCTATATCTAATCAGCATGGCAGTCCTGCACTCCTTTTCCAATTAATCTGCCACCCCATTCACGAACCCGCTCATACGAGCCCTCGAGTCGGCCACCATCTATGGTGCATACTTGGACAATCGGGTAAACTCCAAGGCATACTCCTGGAGAGTTATGTTGTTCTACTTCGGATTGATGAACTCGAATGCCTTTGCCTCTCTCAACTCTCGAGGAAAGAATCTGTCTAAGAAAGCGGTAAAGAACTCATTCCAACCAACAGGAACCATACCAATTGCCCTGCTCTCCTTCCACTGATGGTACCATATATGAGAAACCCCTTCAGCTGATAAGAGGCTAAGTCTGCACGCTCCTCTCCAGTCACCCCCATAATTTGGGTGATCTTCTGAACCTCCTCTATGAACTCATGTGGGTTCTCATCCACCTTCGACCTAAGAAACTCAAGTGAGCTCATCCTGAGGAAGTCTCGCACTCTTGTCGCCGTTGCATCCCCATTCTGGTGCACATGGGCCACTGCCTGCTGGTTAACTTATGTTGTCATAGCCTGAGCCAACATCTAAAAAGTAGCCCTGAACTCGACATGTGTAACCTGCTCGGGCAAGGGATCCACTGAAGCTGGTGGGTCTGGCTGATGCCCGTTTCCATTTCCATTTCCATGGCCATTTACGTTGTGATTTCTTCTACCATTGACTCGGCATGGAGGTATATTTCTACAAATGTGTATAGCACGAGGTAGAGGAATAGAGAAATGTACTTTATCACATGACATAAATCATGAAAGAATGGAGCTTTCCTAAAACATCTTATAGCCTCTTCCCCGTAAGTGTGGCGCGTTTCACACCTATGGAAAAGACTCTACTTAATGTGGCAGACAGCCTAGGACATGCCTAAATATTTTCTCTAATACCAAGTTTGTCACGATCCGAGCTGAGACCCCAGACCGATACACGGGACCTAAAATCACGAATGGCCCTAAGCTAACCTATGACATAAGCATAGTAACTCAAGAGCGTGAACTAAAGCATAATTTAAAACATAAACATGGGTAAGAGGAAATCTATGCAACATAGAGCATAAGTAAGAGTGACAATATCACAATGTTGAGTCATCTATTGCATGTCTATCTAAAAAGCCTCTAGTCATAAGATGAGTTGATAGGACAACACCCCCAACTAGCTCACTAAGTTTGAAACTAAAACAAGACATGACAATAAAAACTGATAGACGTCCTTGGATAATGAGGATTCACCAAGACTGGGGCTAAACTAGTTTGGGTAGGGCGAGCTAACGGCGGGATTGAGAAGGATCACCCGAACCTGTATCATGAGATGATAAAGCATAGAATATGTGGTAAGTACTTTGAATGTACTGAGTATGTAAGGTAAGTAAAATATTCTAGTAAAAAGTACAAAGAGTACATGAGATTAAGATAATATAAAACATAAGATGTCGACCATAAACTGAACATGAGAGCTCAAAATTTCCAAGACTGTAACATAAAGCTGAATTTGACTATTTTCGCAAGTAAAATCTTGTAAAGCATGTTTTGAGCCAAAATGTCATAAGTCATAATCATAATAAATGAACATAATAATATATAGAAATTATGGAACAATGGGATATTTTTATAACCAGCATACCCCATGTGAACAGACATGGAGCCCGACCGATAAAACCCTAGTCGGGAGAGTGTTCATACCTTGCCAAGGATAGGATCATGAAAAGGCGTGATATCATTCATGGTGGCCCATTCGGGCATGAGAGACACTCTCATGGAGGACCTTATCATGGTTATGCTGGCACGTAATTTTGAGACCTAGGTACACTGGGACCCCGGTCTACTCGAGTGTTAAATACTACTCCCAAAGCATATATAGTGCTCATATCATAGTCATGAAAGCATAGTTGAATTACATGGGCTAGTTGAAATCATGAAGTACATAAACATGCTTGAATATGTGAACTAGCGATGAACAAGGCCTGTGAGTCGGCCATAAACATAAGATTGACATTCATGAAAGCCATGCATACTTGAGAAAATAACCATATCTTGTAATTCATAAATTCATAAAGGGTTCTTGTTAAAATCATGCATCATGATCATAAAACATAATATAAAACTTGAGGGACTTGAATCCACAAGAGAATCATAGAATCTAACTCAATTCAAGTACAACCCTAGGAGTTCATAACCATGCTTGAAACTTAAAATTCATAATTTCACGAGAGACTTGATAGAAACATGAAACTCTAATCGTAGGAACATGTATTGGATAAAGGAGCAGCTAATTTCAGAGATGAACATGAAGGAATTTCAACAACATCCAACCCAACCCTGGAATTTCTAATTAGGGCATGGAGATTTGGGAAAATCATGTTTTCAATTAAAAAGGGGTATGAAGGTGGAAGAATCCCTCATTGATAACCCCACATTCCTGGGTTTACTGGAATTTTTGCTAGGATTTGATACCCAAGAGAGATTGAAGAGGATGAAGATAGGGAATCCTTGCTTCACTAGGGGGCTTGATCTTCTAATGAAAGTGTTAGAAATAGATTGTGGGCTTAGGATGATTAAAACCCTAAAAATCCCCTTCTTCTTATGCTCAATACGACTTAATTTAGGAGCTAGGAACTTAGAAATTATGAAAACACCCTTAATGATCCGATAGGAAATAACACTGCAAACCCAATGACCCACCTAATGACTCGATAGGTCCCTCAACAAGTTGTCGGGTGCCATCCGTTGTCATTGGAAAATTTCCAACTTTATGATCTAAACTTGACGCCTCCACTTAATGATTCGTCATGGCACTTAACAGACCACTTCACCACTCATTAGGACTCTTTGAATCCAAGTTTCACCCCAAACATCACACTTAACGAGTCACCTAATGACTCATTTGGTGACTTGATGAATCGTCTCTCAACTCGTTGTGACTTCTGGAAAACACCCTTTCTCCAACTTTTCCCCACCCAATGAGTCACTCAACGACCCGTTAGGTCACTAGACGACTCGTCCTGTGACCTAGTGCAGATTTTCTTAATTTCTCCATTTCAGTCCTCGGGTCTGATCTTAGAGACTTTTGGGGTGTTACATTTATCAATTCTAACATCGAGTGTGCCATTTTTCGAAGTGATCCCAGTCTAAGGAGTAGTCCCAGTATTGTGCGATTTTTTCCTGTTGTTGCTAACTTAGCTATATTGGAAGGTCCCGGTGTTGATGGTTGTCTCTTCCTTGCTTAATGTACCTTTTACAATCGGTCTTAGTTTTCACTGGTAGGCAATAGTAGGCTAAGTGATGTTATTGACGACTAGTAAGAAGTTATCGATGTACTTGCACCGGATAGACGATTGGTTCGTCATCTAATTGTAATGGGAGTTCGATTGTAGGACTAAGCCTTTCGCATGTTCTCCTATTCTTGCTAGTTTAAAATCTTTGGTACCTAGACTCAGTGCTTTCTGAGTACGAACAACTATCGTCCCACCATTTTAGGTAGCTTAACATTTACTCTGTCTGAGACCTAGTACTTCTCCTAATATCCTGGTGAACCAGCAAGAATTTTCGTGACTTGACATTAGTTTTCTGGGAAAATCTTTTAACCTCGGTCTCTGTGTTTGAGTATCCGAGTGATAAGGTTTGGGGGTCGATGTGTCACTCGTGTGTCGTAGATTTGATACTGGTTAACCTTCGATCTGACAGCACATGCTTGTAAGAGTTAACATTAATGTATACAAGTAGAATTCTATTAGACCAGGTACTTCACACAATGGCACTCTGCTTAAGTGATATCCTATTACTTCGATCAGAAAGGCCTAGGAGGTTATCGATATTCATCACGCGGGAACTAATTTTTTCCCACCTTCAATTTCTCAAACGCATTGCCTCTGGTCCTTTGGCAAAAGGTTTCAGATCCCTATAGCTCATCTTTAGAAGGCCTCCAATATTTCCACCAGCTCATTTGACTAGTTGAGGACAGGAGTGGTGGAGATGAGACTCTCCCTCAATATGTGGCCGCAACTACTTTCTTAGGCTCCTTCTTTGGAGTCGTTGAGGCTCACTTTCTTATTTGGTTGTTTTTAGGGAAAAATGTGGGTTGGGCTTCCGTTCTCGTTCTTGTTCTCATCCTCGTCCTTGCCCTCTCCCTTGGCCTAAGACTCATCCTTGAGGGTATCCCATACCTTGCATATCCATAGATCCCACATGTTATGGGATATCCATGGGCAAGAGGATGTTGTGTTGAGTATCCACAGAAGTCCGTCATGTTAAGTCTCAAGCATGGTTGCATTTCTCCAGTAGAATAGATATCAATGATTTAGAAAGGAACAACATATTGAAATAATAGCATAACTGCCTATCCCCACAGATGACGTCAAACAGTTTGCCGAAAAAATCATCATTTTTGTTAAAAATAAAATTTGTAAATAGAGGTTAAAGACAACTGGTTTATAGTTGATCTTATTCATTTTCTTTTGGCTAAACCGCCAAGGTAGTGGGAAAATACAAAGATATTCAATGCAGAGAAGAAAAGAAAAATACAAGTGAGTGGAAGATGTAAGGCCTTCCCCCATGGAAATTCTAAAATAAGACAGAGAATATTCAAATGATTTCGCTAATTTGATGATACCTTCTATGCTTCCAAGAGGGTACTTTTATAGTCTAAAAAGTTCAACCATCATTTTAATGTGAAATGACTACATGTTTAGCACTGAAAAGGCTATCTAGTAGCATGTGCTTAGGTTTTGACGCTGGACTCGATGCTGATTAGAAGCAGGTTGGTGCAAGGCTGAGGCTGATTGTTGATATCTTCTAGGATCATTATGAGGGCACTTCGTCTAGTCTCCGAATAGAGGTTCATTGAGCTGCCCGATTATGGAGCAAACTAGGTCACCTCGATGCACCTTTGCTTCGGGCCATACAAGAATGATTTCTCCAAATTTCCCTAAGTCATAATCATCATCTGGATGATTCTAGTTCTTCCAAATGTCTTGGTCTGATTCATCCTTTTACTAGATAGTTTTCCCCCCATAAAATATAAAATAAAGTTACTGTGGCAAAATCTTTTTAGATCTTCCCACGAGGTGCGAGTAGTCATTTTGCCTCTTATCAAGCTCCATTTGATATTATTTATGATTGTATTTTTTCAAAATTTGAATACAGAGGGGTGATGATTTTGTTAGAAAAGAAAAGGTATATAAAGAGAAGTTTCCAAGATTTGACTCAATCAACTTGAGAATATCATACATAACTTCAAATTTAGGATTTTAAAACAGAAAAAGAATGCTTACATTAGAAATCAGTAAGTCTTTGTGGAAACAATAACTATCACTTCAAGAAGCACAGCTAGCTTCCCGCAAACATATGTTACTTACATGGTCACACTCTGTATCCAAATAATAATATCGAATTTGTTTCTTTCATCTTTTAGATCCTTTGACATTACTCCAAAATTCTAACGCAGAAAAAGTAAACTATGTGGATATACACAATCAAATACATTTTTCTTCACCAAAACTACAAAGAAATTTCCGAAAGACAGCTACAAAAAAGAGATCTAAATGGAGCTGTAAACTGGAACCGCTGGCTGGCATATCCCAAAGACGTAAAAACTTCAAACCTTTTCTTCATATTTACATGTCTCTTTTATGCTTCATCATCCGAGTTCTCAACAACTCTCCTCATTTTTGCTCTCTTTGCCTTAGGAAGATCAGCAGCTTCAGCATCACCCTCAGACTCCGAATCCACTACTGCTGGTGGACTATTGTATGCCGCCATTGATGCCTCTTCCACTTCATTTCCTTCATCATCATCATCAGCACCAGCCACTGAATCATCTTCTACTCCATGTCCTTCATCACGAAGGTCTTCTGATGGTTCTCTCTCGCCTCTTGCTGCACCATTATTATCTGCATCTGGGATTCCAGCACCTTCTTCTACATATAAATTTTGTGGTTCTATTATCTTGAAGTCCCTGGAGGTGCTTCTTTTTGCATGCCTCAGCAAATTTATTTTTGTCGCCTTGCTAATTTGTATGAGATATTTCTCATAATCTTCTATTTGGTAAATCAAGTCTGGGATACATCTGTTCTCCCTTTTGATTTTGCTGACGAGTGCTTTCGATCTTGTGCTCTCTAGTTGTTTCTACAAGTCAAGCAGGTAGAATTAAGAAACTTACTTTTGAACAAAAGAAGTGAACTTTAGCTTATACAAGAGTTCCCAGGGCTTTTTACCCTTTGCATCAGTGGCACAAAATTGTAGAGAGGAGCTGTTAGCTGCCTGCAAGTTATTTCCACAAGCTTTTGGTACTTGAGGCTTGGTAAAGGTTGTTTCACACCTTTGGAAGCAATTAGAAGCTTTGACATTCGGGCTAAGTTCTTGTAAAACCTTGCAGATAGCTTCACCAACTGCTCTGCCTGAGGATCTGCTATTCATCTTGGAGTTAAATGATTTAACATATAGTATAGATTAATTAATAAAGAGAATATCTAGATTCTTTTTAACATACCCTTAAGGTCCATCATTACAAAAGAAGATAACACCTTCACAACAGCTTCTGCTCTTGAATAAACAGTCTCTTCCAGGGCCAATCGTGTATCATTTTCGCCATTCTGATTAACCAAAACAACTCTCGCATTTGCAAGAGAGTATATCTTCAGTTTCATTATGACCCATTCAGTGTCAAGAATAACTGATTCGATTAAGTGCAGTATTAGTGAACTTAGTGGGACACTAGTTGATTTGTTTATAATTGAATACGCATCCAGCGTAACTTGTGAATCTCCCCTTTCTGATTCTGATCCCACCACTTTTAAAAGCTCTGCAGCCATGTCTTCGGCAATAATTAAGTCATTTGGTGGTGAAGTTAACAGTAAAGCAATAGATACAATACTTTTAGCAGCCTTGAGATTTGATGTTTTACTAGTCCTGCAGATGCATTTAGCCCAATTACCAACAAGATTCCTTCGTTCCTCTGGCAGTTTATTGCTACATAACATGATAATATCACAAAGAACCTGACAGCAAA
Organism: Datura stramonium; assembly: GCA_018107945.1. Lineage (NCBI taxonomy): Eukaryota > Viridiplantae > Streptophyta > Magnoliopsida > Solanales > Solanaceae > Datura > Datura stramonium. The sequence continues at coordinate 100,803 of JACEIK010005472.1, read as the reverse complement.
CATAACATAGATGGTGTTAAGTAAAAAGAACAACGCAATACATCATGCAAAAAACTCATGAGCAAGAATTAAAGATTCCCAGTCGAACGCATTTACCTCAACTTCACGGAAGAAAGAACGTGCAAGCAGCATAGAAACCATCGGCCTTAGGCTGTTTTTGATGAATATATCTTCACTTGTATATTTGTAAGGAATGTCATCAGCTTTTTCGCATTCGGTATCAAGATCTTCATCCATAGCATTGGCCCCTTCATCCCCAGGACCAGATACTGCAGCCAGGTCATCTATAAGAACAGAATAATCCACCTCATGCAAGTTCACTGCCAGCAATTCTTTCAAGGAAAGAAGTCCCAGATGGATATATTCCTTCCTGTCATCAAGATCCTTTTTCCTACCATCAGTCGTAGATTTTGGTTCAGAGAGGAGGCACCAAATCAGTTTCAGCAAAGGGGAACCCAACTGCTTGATCTCCCCATAGATCAACATTTTTAGAGGATCTTGCTGTCGCACAACAGAGGATGCTTTTAGCTGACGAAGGCAAATGTTAAGNTTACCAGGGAAGGCTTGATCTCCCCATAGATCAACATTTTTAGAGGATCTTGCTGTCGCACAACAGAGGATGCTTTTAGCTGACGAAGGCAAATGTTAAGAGTAAAAGAAAGGATTTTATAATACTGAGTTGGAGCCTTTCCAGATGATAATTGGCTATGCTTTTGAGAGGCCACATTGTTGTTAAAGCCATCACATCTCCATGATTCTACAGTGCTTTGCAATAGCTGATAGATAATTGAAGTTGCTAACAGAGGAACTCGTTCCTGACATAATTTACTGCCACTAAATTCAAGCTCCTCTGAAGCATTGCTTGCAGTGGGCCGTGTAGAACCTCTTTGAGTGGAACCACCATCCTGCCTACATATACTTCGGTCCAGAGATTCAAAAATACCGATAAAGTCAAACAGCTCTTTTTCCAACTCCAACTTTTTCCCATCAGTTGCTTTCCCAAACTCAGTCCCAACTATATTCAACATCACCTCAATTATTCCTAATAAAATTGAAGAAGAACATCTCCGTTTTTCCTCTTCCAAGGGATTAGAGTCTGTATCCTGAGTTTTGCCAAGTAAGCCTGATCTAGCATGAAAATAAACAAACATCAAACAATCAGCAGCTTAACTAAACAATTAGCAATGAATTTTCTGCCGTGCAAGGAATGTGGAAATATCCGTCTCTCAAGAGCAAAAAATACTATCAGAATCAACAACACCCAATTTGATGTGGAGTAAAAAGAACTGGTCAAATACCTACTATGTGTGTTCAACATAAGCTGCTTAAATCAAGAAATATCAACAATAGCAATGTTCACTGTATCACGTTAAACTTTATTCAACCTGAATCAACAATCTCACACACCTTTCATATCTGCATTTCTTAGGTAATTTCGAATCTTTGATAACGCATTGGACAGTGACCCTTTGGACCATGCTTTTCCAGCCTGCTGCAATTTAATCAAATGCCAAAATAGTATGTAGCAAGCTTTGAATCAGTGGAGATATCATGTATTGTTAACTGGAGTACCTCATTGTCCTGTGTCAGAGAGAAGCCAAAGCAAGTCCATGAATCTGAAGGATGGTCAGTTTTCCCATGTGGCTGAAGAAGCATCCAGTAGATACAGGAGAGAAGGCAGTCTAGTGGCTCTTGAATATACACTTTCCCACTCTCTGATTTAGTACATTGGTTAATATCCAGCAGAACATCTGCGTCCTGAAATAAATAACCAGCATCAGAGGTAAGGCAAAAGGCAACAACAACTTATTTACATAAGGGAAAACTAAAAGGTTCTTCCTCAGAATAATATCGTAAGAAAGTCAGACTAATAGTTAGTAAACTATCCATACCTCTCTGTAAAATAGCAAGAAATGAGGGAAGAGAAAATCAAAAACAGCCCCAGAAGTTAAAGGATCCACCAAAACAATCTGAAGAAGTCCATGATATAGAATCTCTCTGACCTTTGCCTAAAAAAGAACACTTTACCATTAGTACTATTTTTGCCACTTACACAGTAAGCTCATGGTACAAGATGTTCATTGGGGGAAACCAAGAAAGGAAAAGGACAGAAAGTATGTAAAATACTACCTGTTGAAAGAGGCACCTCTGCAACAAACCATTTAGCTCCTGGAAAAGACTGGAACCAAGTGCATGGAAAACTTCAGCTTGCTGACTGCTACTAGCTTGACTGCTTGAGTCTTGACAAGAAAATGGTCCATCTTTCTTTGATTGTTTTTCAGCCAATATCAAATTGACAATTGAACTTGTTGCAGCAAGATTGATCGAGTCTTCTTGTCTGAACATCGCCTTACGCAAGACCAAGATAGTGTAGTCCTTCACCATTAAAAAGATAGGATAAATAACGACATAAAAAAGAAGAAATAGAAAAGGATGAAGGCATTAACCTCAAAGTATTGATTCTAATGAAGAATATGAAGATAACTATTCGCTACGGCAAGAGAAGAGAGTAAGTACTCATGAATTAGGAAGCAAATTTTGGTATGTTTAGTTTTAAAGTTCATTGAAAGAAAATAGCCAACAGCCTCAATAAGCTTCTTAATTGATTTCCAATCCTTTTCAACAGGCATGATTAGTTTAGTTTTATCGTAACATCCTTAAGGTCTGGTACACTATCTAATTTTTTCAATCTGAGAAAGTAACATATTCGATAATATGAAGGTCCAGTACACTATTTAAGTTTTTCAATCTAAGAAAAGTAACATATTTGATAATATGAAGACACCGCAAGATATCAATGAGTACCTGAAGATCGCGACTTAATCTGCTTAGAGGCAAAAGGGCAGCAACAAGATGAGATGAGACCTTGTCATTCATGAATGTGAAATAATCCAACAGTTCCTTCAGATGTGAAATGTGCTCCAACATTGGGTATGTATAAGTACAGATAAGACAAGCAAGCAGTCTGTTAAGTACAAATAAATTGATTATTGGCAAACAACACCAAAAAGCATGGACCAAAATCCTTTGCTAACACTTACAATCACCTTATTACGGGAAAGCCTTGTTCAGGTTTCAAAGAGAGGATATGTAATTTGCATTGCTCTATTATCTGCAAAAATCAGCAAGTGTAATTACAAATTGAAGTGTTCTGTCCTTGTGCCCTAGATACAGGACGATCAACTAAAACATATCAAAACCAAAGCCTTTTAGAAAATAATGCCAAGGTTGGGTAAACATAGACCTCATACTAACCTCATTTCTTGCCATATCATGAACCTCAAATAAACTCTTGAGAACCTGAGTACCTAGCTCGTCAGGACCCATCACATCATCAGACTTATCAAAAAATTTACTTCCTTCTTCAATTCCTTCGAGTAACACAAATCCAAATTGTACAATACTTGGAACTACATGTTCTCTTCCGCAATTGCTCTCACCAACCTATGGATAAAGAAAAAAGATGTCAGTTTGGCTGCGAACTAAGTATTCAAAGAATTAGGTTCTTTAAGCAGCTATGAAAGAAGGTAAATTGTGGAATATAAATCAACACAAGTATTTTACAAGGAAAACTCCTTGATCAAGAGAGTCAAAAACCACAACCTACCTCAGTAGGACTTTTCTCCAAATTCTTCCACTAAAATCGAGCCCAAACTCCAAATAGGTTTACAACCACCCTTGTAACACCTAAGGAACTGGTCCCAACNCCTTGTAACACCTAAGGAACTGGTCCCAACAGTTCTATCTCTACCCTCTTAATTATTCTCTCCAATGACTCTACCCAGTCAATGAAGTTATAATACAAGACAACACCTACTACAATCGTTAAGAATATAATCAAGATCCTACCTAGGAATCCCTGCAAGAAACTAACTATTACAACTAAAGAACTGTATGGATAAATCTTTATAGGAATAGGTTTTTTGTTGTGGCAGCAATTTCTTCTTCAAGACTTGTTTTGTAGAACTGGGAACACTCTGAGGACTCTATCTTTGGGTGTGGTCCAACCACAAAGGTTTGATATTATGTTGGATATATAGGAGTAACCAGTCGTCTTCGAGCTATCCAATCCAGCAAAATTGGTTCAGGTCTATCCTAATTTGACCTGGTCTTCTACTTCTTCACGCGTACGGGCTTATTGCTCTCCTTATTCCAAGCTAATTCCATGTGCATAATTTTCGAAAACTTTTCTTGTATAGATTTTCAGTTTCTTTTTTAATTAAATTCTCCCGTATAACATTTTTCCAAGGAATCTTAGCACATACGTGAACAGCTTCATTTTCCATCTTTGACAGTCTCTTGTTCTGTTTAGAGCAACAGGTTTTTTGATGAGTTCCTCTGGTAGGGTTGCCAACTTCTTCACTTCTTTATTTCTTCTTGTCTTCTTGGAGATCTGTGAGGACCTGGTTCTTGAATCTCCAATCTTGATTCTTTAGTCCCATCTTCATATAGATTGTCTCTTGTACATAGTTTTGTACTGAATGTAGATTCAAAGATCATAGTGCTTCAACAAGACATAAAAAATCCATGGATACACACAGCCAATCCTCTACAGAACAGTCTATTTTCAGCTATAAACTCCAGCAAATAGATGTTGGTCAACTTTTTAAAAGAAGGCTTCCCTGTTTATATTCTTAACATCTAGTATATCAAAAACATCATGCAGTCTTCATTCTCATATCTTATTCTGATCAAGAATGTATGGACGATTGCTTAACGCATAGTGGAAGAACCTCTGACCAATCTCCTTTCACAAATCACAAAGGCATGTAAAGGAGTAATTATGAAATTACATGCATGAGGGAAAAAGGCAAAAGGAACTTACAGCTCTTAGCACAGCATTTTCCATGTCTCTGTAAGTATGAAAATAGTGTTCCTTCAAGTCACATGATAGCCATTTACAGCTCCTGAAATGCAATAACATTACAATGGAATGCGGCAGTAGTGTCAAGCACAACAGTTTAGAAAAATTAATGATGGTGTTACGCTACCATTTTTTCAGCAAATACAACATTGACGACTATGGAAAAAGTATTAAAGTTCAGCAACAGCTTGCACTTTAATGGAATAGTTTGTCATACAAACAGATAATCACTTATCCAAAATAATGACAGAGTATGAAGTACCAGGTAAAACTAAATCTTTTCTGGTCTCAATTGGGACAGCGATTCCATAATTTTTGAAAAATAAATAAACATATTTAGAATAAATCGCAATTTCTTTTTGCAAAATATTTAAAAGACTGTCTGAAAAACTTACTGTCAAAGAAAAAGCTGTTTAT
>JACEIK010005472.1:33079-45964 GCA_018107945.1 Datura stramonium | reverse complement strand
CCAGGAGACCTATCAAGAAGTGAATCTCACGAGCTAAGCCACGAGTCGTGACCCCTGGAAATGAGTCGTTAGGTCCCCCGCTGGGACCATCTGACAGTTATTTTCTGCGAATTTAGTAAGGGCTTTTCAAAAATTCCTAAGATCTTAAGGCCTAAACTATGTCGTTTTGAGTTATGAATAGTGACTTTTAAAGGGGTTAAGTTCATTTTAGGAATTATTCACTCATGCATGCAAGGTAGAAGACTAGAGAGGGTGATCAAGCATAACATTCATCAATTTCTCTTTAATTTCCTATTGGGCATCTAAAGAAGTGTAAGAATCAGCTACCAACAAGTATGTAGGGTTATGAATGGGTGATTTCTTTCACACCCATGCCCAATCCCTCTCTAAATGATGAATGTTTTATGTCTAATCGATGCGGTTTTAACCCAATGCATGAAGTTCCTAATTCTTTACATGGGTATTATTTAATTTTGTTTCTACCATTGAATTATGAAGCATGGGCGAGTTTTATAATATTTTCAATTAAAACTCATGTTTCTAGTTTTATGAATTAAAAAGCCCATTGTTGAAAAGTTCATGAAAGATGAGATTTGTGATGAATGCATGATGATGATGAAGTATTATGATGAATAGTATGTTTCCAATATACCCATGTTTATAATCATGTTTTTGATATCAATTGAGTATTTTTCAAGTATGATAAAGCTTTGGGCAATGCCCACATGTTTAAGTACGATTGATGAATTCCCGAATTAAGCTTCCCACATGGTTTTGGAGCGAGGACTCCCAATATTCTTTCAGCTTGTGGTATTTTTTGAGCTAAAAGCTTCTCATATGCATGATTTCACAAAACAGATGTATTTGATGATTGAGCTTCATCAATAGACGATGTTGAGCTTCGTTGAATAATGATGTAGAACATATGCATGTTTATGGGAGTAGTGTCTAGAACCGAGCAGGTTAAGGGTCGATCACCCCATGCCTCAAAACTATACGCCAATGTAGGTTTGTACATTATGACTTTGGGACCTCCCTTGTGAGCTATCCCCGGCCCTATTTGGCCCATGAGCTTGATATCGATATCATGATATCGTCCCTGGCCTTGGAAAAGCTTTAAATGGCTCTACCCACTTGAGTGTGATAGTTGGGACCACGTAAACTCTATCGTGGTATGTCGGTTAAAAGACGAGTCTCCCATTGTTCCTCATGATTTCAGTTTTTCATGTCCATTACTCATAAGATTTGCATATGAAAACATGTTCTAAAGCAGGTTTGACTCAAAGTTCAACTTTACTTATAAACATCAGATTTCAACTTTGAGTCAATCAATTATGTTATGATATGTTATGATGATATGTTATGTTATGATGAAATCATGATTTCAGAAAGAATGCATGCAATCCCTACTCTCAAATTCTTAATGCTTATGTTTTGCATTATGCATGTCTTAAACTGATTTTACTTACCTTAGAGGCTTTACTTAACCTGCATACTCGGTACATTCCACGTACTGACCACATACTCTATGTTGTATCATTTCATGATACAGGACCCGACTCCCAGGTTCATCCCCCTCTTAGTTAGACTTCATAGTTAGCACCTTCGTTGTTGGTGAATCCTCATCTCTCGAGGACTAGATTATTTAGATTTCCTATATGTATTTCAGTTTCAGTTTGTTAAGTTTGTTGGGGTCTTGTCCCATCAACTCATCATGTTTAGAGGCTTTTCAGAAATATGGTTGTATTCAGCTTCAAATTGTGTACTCTGATGTTATGTTTAAGTTTAGACTTTCGCTATGATTATATTGTTGGTTATTTAGTTTCATTGATTGAGTTAGACGTACACTTATGGCATGGGTCGACTTGGTGTCTCTCGGGGCTCCTTGTCTCGTGTTGCGATCTGGGCCTCCATTCGCGTCGTGACAAACTTGGTATCAGAGCCATAGGTTTGAAGTGTCCTAGGTATTTGAAAGCTGCATTAAGTAGAGTCTTTTTCATGGGTGTGAAGCACACCACACTTATGATGAAGAGGCTACAAAATGTTTAGGAAATGTTCCTTTCTTTCGTGATTTATGTTGTGCGATGAAATGTTTCCCTATCCTTCTAATTCATTCTATTCACGATTTCAGAATCATGGCTCCTCAAAGAATGAATGGGAATGGAGGAGACCACGAGGATGGCAATAGGAACAAGCACCAGCAGGCCCCACCAGTTCAGGAGCACTAGGCACTGGAGCTAGCTGCCAATGCTGAGTTTCGGGCTGCTATTCAAAGTCCGAGACTTCTTGAGAATGGACCCGCTAGAGTTTCTTAGGTCAAAAGTAGATGAGGACCTGCATGAGTTCCTGGATGAGATTGTGAAGATCATCCATATCATTTGGGTGAATGGAGTGGAATATGCGGAGTTGGCCTCATACTAGTTGAAAGGGATCGCGCACATCTGGTTTCGCCAATGGAAGGATAACAGGGCCGTCAGAGTAGGTCCTGTCACTTGGGAAGAGTTCCATGTTGCATTATTAGATCGGTTCTTCCCTCATGAGATAAGGGAGCTGAAGGCAGCTAAGTTCGTAAATCTGAAGCAAGGGAGGATGACGGTGTAGGAGTATGCCCTTGAGTTCACTCGCCTATCAAAGTACGCCCCAAAGTTAGTGGATGATCAGAGGGTGCAGGTAAGTAGATTCGTCCATGGTGTATCGGGCTATTTGGATAAGGATTGTAGGACCGCTATGCTTCACTAGGACATAGGCTTCCCTCAAATAGTCTTGTATGCCCAACAGATGCAGGCGACACATTTGAGAGAAAGAGGGAGGCCAAGAGGGCCAGGACCGATGACCACAGATTCTCAAAGCCGAGGTCAGAAGGTGTGCACCGACAGGAGACCCATCAGAGATCATCAGCCCCAACATCTTCAGAATTGAGTGTGCCATCCAAACCGGGGCACGATTAGAGGGGGAAAACATTAGGCTCTAGGGGTCAGAGCAGCAGACCTGCAAATTCTAGTGTCCCAACTTGTCGCAGATGTGGTCGGGGGCACACAGGCCAGTGCTTAGCAGGCATAGGTTCTTGTTTCGGGTGTGGGAAACCCGGACACATGCTTAGAGATTTCCCAACATTGAGGCAGGATCATGATAGGGCCCGAGGCATAGCTTCTAGTTCCGTAGTCCCACCCGTACGCTCAGCATATCAGGGAGCATCCACTAGCATAGGTGGCGGTTAGCGCCAGAACAGATTTTATGCCTTAGCATCCTACTAGGAGCAGGAGGTCTCCCCAAATGTAGTCACTGGTATGTTATGAGTTTTCCATCTTGATGTTTATACTTTGCTAGATCCATGGGCTACCCTATCTTTTGTGACACCTTATGTGACCAGTAGCTTTAGAGTCAGTCCCGAAGTCTTTTAAGAACCCTTCTCAGTTTCTACTCCAGTAGGTGATTCAGTTACAGCTAGATGGGTATATAGAGGTTGCCCGGTTTCAGTCCTTTAGAAAGTCAGCTCAACAGATTTGATAGAGTTATCCATGACCGATTTTGATGTTATCCTCAACATGGATTGACTATTTGCATGTTATGCCTCAGTTAAATGTAGAACTCGGGCAGTAGAGTTCAGATTTCCAAGTGATCCAGTCTTAGAATAGAAGGGTAGTTCAGTTGTGCCTGTAGATCATTTCATTTCCTACCCTAAGGCCAGATAGATGATTTCTAAATGTTGTATGTACCATCTAGTTAGGGTTAAGGATGTTGAATCCGAGATCCTAACTATTCAGTCAGTTCCAGTAGTACTTGAGTATCCAGATGTCTTCCTAGATGATTTTACCGGGAATCCCTCCCGAGCGGAAAATTGATTTTGGTATTGTCCTTCTTCCCGACACACAGCCTATATCTATTCCTCCCAACAAAATTGCTCCATCCGAGCTAAAGGAGTTGAAGGACCTGTTAGATAAGGGTTTCATTAGACTGAGAAAGTCCCAATGGGGTGCACTAGTTCTCTTTGTCTGAAAGAAAGGTGGTTCTCTTTGAATGTGCATTGATTATCGGTAATTGAACAAAGTCACCATAGGGAACAGGTATCCTCTCCCCATTATTGGTGATTTATTTTACCATCTTCAGGGTGCCAAGTGTTTCTCAAAGATAGATCTTCGATCGGGGTACCATCATCTCAGAGTTCGGGAGTGTGACATCCCAAAGTCAGCCTTCAAGAAGCGATATGGCCATTATGAATTTGTAGTTATGTCTTTCGAACTAATGAATGCTCCTGCAGCTTTTATGGACTTGATGAGCAGGGTGTTCAAGCCGTACCTAAACATGTTCGTGATTGTGTTTATTGATGACATCCTGATATACTTTCGGAGTGAGGAGGAACATGCCGCTCATTTGGGAATAGTGCTTCAGACTCTCAAGGATTGTCAAATATATGCCAAATTCAGCAAGTGTGAGTTTTGGCTAAACTCCGTAGAATTTTGGGCCATGTGGTATCAAGTGAGGGAATAAAGGTGGATTCTCAGAAAATAAAAGCGACGAGGAATTGGCCGAGACCGGTGAATCCTTCAGATATTCAGAGTTTCTTGGGTTTAGCTGGTTATTATCGGAGATTTATTGAAGGTTTCTCATCGATTGCAGCACCCTTGACCAAACTGACCCAAAAGATAGTGAAATTCCAATGGTAGGAGACTTGTGAGAAGAGCTTCCAAGAGTTGAAGACTCGACTTACTTCAGCACCGATGTTAACTCTATTAGAGGGTACCGATAGGTTCGTGGTGTATTGTGATGCTTCAAGGATCGAACTTGGGTGTGTGTTGATGCAGCAAGGGAAGGTTATAGCATATGCCTCTAGACAATTGAAAGTTCATGAGAAGAATTACCCGACCCATGATCTTGAATTGGCCGCAGTGGTATTCGCACTGAAGATATGGAGACATTAGTTGTATGGGTCCATGTGGATGTGTTTACGGACCATAAGAGCTTACAATATGTTTTTACTCAAAAGGATCTCAATCTTCGGCAAAGGAGGTGGTTGGATCTACTCAAGGACTATGATATAAGTGTCCTTTACCATCCGGGTAAGGCCAACATAGTAGCGGACGCACTTAGTAGACTCTCCATGGAGAGTGTGGCTCATGTGGATGAAGGGAAGAAGGAGCTAGTGAAGGATGTGAATCGACTCACAAGGCTAGGAGTTAGGTTGGTTGACTCGACCGATGGCGGTGTTATTGTTCAAAACGGATCAAAATCGTCCTTGGTGACTGATGTGAAAGCTAGGCAAGATGAGGACCTGATTTTGGTAAAGTTAAAGGAAGTCGTTCAAAATCAGAAGGTAGAGGTCTTCTCTGAAGGGGGAGATGGAGTGCTTCGGTACTAGGGTTGCCTATGTGTTCTAGACGTTGATGATTTGAGGAGCCGAATATTGCACGAGGCTCATAGATCCAGGTATTTTATCCATCCAGGTGCCACAAGATGTACCATGACTTATGGGAAATCTATTGGTGGAATGGCATGAAGAAGGATATCACAAAGATTGTAGCAAAGTGTTCAAACTGTCAGCAAGTAAAGGTTGAGCATTAGAGACCTAGAGGTGTGCTTCAGGATATCATTTTCCTACTTGGAAGTGGGAAAAAATTAATATGGACTTCATCACAGGTTTACCTCGTACACGCTGGAAATATGACTCCATTTGGGTTGTGGTAGACAGGTTGACCAAGGCCGCCATTTTCTACCAATTAAAACCACAGATTTAGAGGAGGATAATGCCAAACTATATATCCGAGAGCTAGTTCGATTTCATGGAGTGCCCTTATCCATCATTTTAGATAGAGGTACTCAATTTACCTCTCAGTTTTGGAGGTCATTTCAAAAAGGGCTTGGTACACAGGTTAAATTCAGTACTGCGTTTCACCCGAAAATGGATGGTCAACTGGAACGGAAAATCTAGACCCTCGAGGACATGTTAAGAGCATGCATGATCAACTTCAAAGGTAGCTGGGATGAGAATTTGCCTCTTATCGAGTTTGTATACAATAACAACTATCATTCCAGTATCCAGATGACACCTTTCAAGGCTCTCTATGGGCAGAGGTGTAGGCCTCCCATTTGATGGTTTGAGGTTGGCGAAGCGGTGATGATAGGACTAGATTCAGTTCACGAGGCTATGGAGAAGGTTCAATTGATAAGGGACAGGTTGAAAACCTCTTAAAGTCACAAAAATTCCAATGTCGATGTGAGGAGGCGAGAATTAGAATTTGAGGTCGATGACTGGGTATTCCTGAAGGTGTCTCCTATGAAGGGAGTGATGAGGTTCGGAAAGAAGGGATAACTTAGTCCCCGCTATGTCGGTCCATACTGGATAGTGAGACGTATTGGCAAGGCGGCTTATGAATTGGAGTTGCCCTCAAAATTAGCTTATGTGCATCCTGTATTTCATGTGTCACTCTTGAAGAAGTGTTTGGGCAATCCAGCTCTAGTTGTCCCGGTGGATAGTGTCGGTGTAAAAGACAACCTCAATATGAGGAGGTTCCAGTAGAACTACTGGATCGTCAGGTTCGAAGGCTAAGGAATAAGGAAGTAGCTTCAGTTAAAGTGTTATGGAGGAATCAACATGTTGAAGGAGCTACGTGAGAAGTCGAAGCGGATATGATGGCTAGATACCGACATTTATACTCTACAGGCTCAATTTCAGCTTGATATATCAGTTTTGCCTAGAAATCTATTTAGTTTTCATGTTTAGTTTACGTGCTCAAGTTTCTTTTATGTATATGGATTTATGTATGATTCGTGAATTTAGTTCAACTATGTAATTTGAATTGGAGGTAGTCATTCCGTTAGTTTTTGGTTTAAATGATCAGTATTTGATTATGGTAATTGCATTTATCTGCTTTTCTGTGTGTTTCCAAACATTCAAGGACAAATTTTCCCAAGGGGGAGATATTGTTATATCCCAGAAGCCCAAGGATTAGACCCGAGAGTTGAAACGGAGAAAAACCTAAACTTTGGCACCAGACACAGAATGAGTCTTGAGGAGACCCGTGAGAGAAGCCCATGAGTCGTGATATGACTCGTGGGGGAGACCAGGGAATGAATTTTAAATTTTGGATATGGGATCCCAGGGACATGACCACGACTTTTGGTCAGGCCCCATGAGTCGTTAGGTTAGTCATAGGGTGGATGAGTAAGAATAGTGAAGGAAAGGGGGCAGTGTACTTGACGGGAGGACCCCATGAGTCGTGGTCTGTCAGCACAAATCGTGGGGAGGGTCATGAGAAGCATGGATTAATTTTGTTGAGGCCAAGGGAGTGTACATCACGGATGGTGACCATGAGTATTGGTCACCAGCTAACTATTCATTAAGTCGTCCGTCATGAGCCCAGGAGACCTTTCGAGCAGTGAACCTCATGAGCTAAGCCACGAGTCGTGACCCCTGGAAACGAGTCGTTAGGTCCCCCGTCGACCATCTGTCAGTTATTTTCTACAAATTTAGTAAGAGCTTTTCCGTAATTCCTAAGATCCCAAGGACTAAACTACGTCGTTTTGAGATATGAATAGTGACTTTTAAAGGGGTTAAGTTCATTTTAGGAATTATTCACTCATGCATGCAAGGTAGAAGACTAGAGAAGGTGATCAAGCCTAGCATTCATCAATTTCTCTTTTATTTCCTATTGGGCATCTAAAGAAGTGTAAGAATCAACTGTCAATAGGTATATAGGGTTATGAATGGGTGATTTCTTTCACCCCCATGTCCAATCCCTCTCTAAATCATGAATGTTCTATGTCTAATCGATAGGGTTTTAACCCATAGCATGAAGTTCCTAATTATTTACATGGGTATGATTTAATTATGTTTCTACCATTGAATTATGAAGCATTGGCGAGTTTTATAATATTTTCAATTAAAACACATGTTTCTAGCTTTACAAATTAAAAAGCCCATTGTTGAAAAGTTCATGAAAGATAAGATTTGTGATGAATGCATGATGATGACGAGGTATTATGATGGAAAGTATGTTTCCAAGCTATCCATGTTTATAATCATGTATTCAATATGAATTGAGTATTTTCAAGTTTGATAAAGCTTTGGGAAATTCCCACATCTTTAAGTACGATTGATGATTTCCCGAATTAAGCTTACCACATGGTTTTGGAGTGAAGACTCCCAATATTCTTTCAGCTTGTGGTATGTTTTGAGCTAAAAGCTTCTCATATGCATGATTTCACAAATGAGATATATTTGATGATTGAGCTTCATCAATAGACGATGAAGAGCTTCGTTGAATTATGATGTAGAGAATATGCATGTTTTTAGGAGTAGTGTCTAGAACCGAGCAGACTAAGGGTCGATCACCCTATGCCTCAGAACTACGCATGAAAGTAGGTTTATACATTATGACTTTGGGACCTCCCTTGTGAGCAATCCCCGTCCCTATTTGGCCCATGAGCTTGATATAGATATCATGGTATTGTCCTTAGCTCTGACAAGGCTTTAGACGTCTCTACCCACTTGAGTGTGATAGGTGGGATCACGTAAGCTCTATCATGGTATGTCGGTTAAAACACGAGTCTCCCATTGTTCCTCATTAATTTAGTTATGCATGTTCATTACTCATAAGATTTGCCTATGCAAACATGTTCTAAAGAAGTTTTGACTCAAAGTTCAGCTTTACTTATAAACATCAGATTTTATCTTTGAGTCAATAGATTACGTTATGATATGTTATGATGATATGTTATGTTATGATGAGATCATGATTTTATAAAGAATGCATGAAAACCCTACTCTTAGATTCTTAATGTTTATGTTTTGCGTTATGCATGTCTTTAACTGATTTTACTTACCTCAGCGGTTTTACTTACCCTGCATACTCGGTACATTTCACGTATTGACCGCAAACTCTATGTTGTATCATTTCATGATATAGGACACGGCTCCTAGGTTCAACTCCTCTCCTAGTTCGACTTCAGAGTTAGCACCTTCGTTGTTGGTGAGTCCTCATCTCCCAAGGACTAGACTATTCAGATTTCCTATATGTATTTCAGTTTTAGTTTTATTGAGTTAGTTGGGGTCTTGTCCTATCAACTCATCATGTTTAGAGGCTTTTCAGACATATGGTTGTAATCAACTTTAAATTATGTATTCTGATGTTATGTTTAAGTTTATACTTTCGCAATGTTTATATTATTGGTTATTCAGTTTCATTGATCGAGTTAGATGTATGCTTATGCCATGGGTCGACTAGGGTCTCTCGGGGATCCTTGTCCCGTGTTGCGATCCGGACCTCCGTTCGGGTTGTGATAGATGATGACCGTCTTAAAGAAAAATTAGTAATTGGTAGGAGAGCAAGAAATTGTAACCTTACGGATATTAGGTTCTTCACATAGGATAACATTTAGACTTTATATGAACTCACTCAAAAATGCATGAAAAGATAAAAAACACTTAGAATTTTGAAACTTGACTCCTATGCTTGAAAAATTGGGCTTAATAATGTGAGAAATTCAATATGGATATATGTGTTTATGTAATCGTGATTTCCATCATTTAACCATTTGTGCCATTATAGTGTGAGAGATATTTTTGCATATACTTCATGCTTGCAATTTGATGTTTAGAACTTTCCGGTGTGTGCTAAATAAAATGAGAGTGTTGAATCTAGGAAGTGCTTTAGGCATTACTTTGATAGCCTATTTGTATCCTGATTTTACCTACCTTGGTGTGATTATCCTAGTTAGCCATTTTGAGCCTTAGCCTATTCCTTTTATAACCATATTATAAGCTTAATCCCTTTTTAAAATTGACGTTTGTTTGATTCAGATAACTCCTAGAGCACTTTTATTTAAAATTTTGCATAAAAAGGAGCACAAGGGAAGAGAAAAAGGGAAAAATATAAAGTGTGAAAATTTGAAGGAAAGAAAAGTGTCATGCCCCGCCTTGGGAGGCATGACATGCACCTAGTGCCCTACTAGGACTTGGACTACTGGACTACTGAGCCAAAGCACTTCTGGTGCCAGACTGACTCTAATTTTAGATTTATGAAAACAACGGGCTATATAATGGCTGTAAACACAGCCTCCGGTTGACAAGGCCTATAGCCACCTGTAGGAATATAATAGCAACCAAGAACAACTGAACATAAGGGAACCTATGCGGGCCGACAAGGCCACCATGTTGACTAGTTATTGCTGAAAAGTAGAATCAAGTGCTAAACTGATCTGTGACCGACAAGGTCACCAACTGACAACTGAACAAGGCCCACCACGGCCATCACATGCAAACTAAAAACATACACACGGCCCCACACGACCGGTACAACTAACCCCAAGGAATATACAATTCTCAAGCCTCTAAGAATAATAAGATGGACGGGATAGGGCCCCAGCCTACCCATACTGTACAAACAAAAAGGGAAGTAAACCTTTAGCTGTCAAGATCAGGATGATAGGAGCTGAAGACTCTGTACGCTGGCTGGAACTACGAGGGATATGCTCCTCGTCTATGAGTACCTGCAAGCAAGTAATGCAGCGCCCACTGGGCGTCAGTACCACTGGTACTGAGTATGCAAAGCAATAACTGAAAATAACTGAAATCAAACAATAATATTGATAGATACTGAAGTAATAGGAGACAGACTAAGACAGACTGTAAAGAGCGTAACTTTACTTAAGAGAGTAAGAGTCATACTTAAGAACATGACGGTCTACTTTCTATCTATTAATAACTAACACAACATAGCATACAAGAACCTTACCAACCCCCATAAGCCGTAAGGTACCAACCAACACACAATCTATATACCCCTACCCAGGTAATACCATCCACCTAGTAACTATGAGCATCTTGCCGGCCCCCTGGGTATGAAACTTGGGCTCGCTATGCCCCTGATTATAGCTGTATCTGAGTCCGGAGGACTCCTGAAATATGAAATCTGTAATATACACCACTGGTGCAAGCACTCGACTGGGGGTGTGGTATAGTGCTGATCAGCCTGCTATGGGGAATCTGTATCCGATCTTCGTCCGCTGGCAGATGACATGACACTCTGTAGAGCGACGTATCCTCACCCTCTGGCGGGCGAGTCGACACAGCTATTAACCCTGGGGCGGTCAAGGAAGCTCTAAGGGTGTCCAACATAGAACAATCATGTCTCAACAGATAGCAATAGGAACATGTAATATATATACTGGATCTGATAATAATATTTATGTTCTGGTATTCTTTTCTGAATCTCATATTGAAATGTACTGAATTTGATACTGAAATATACTGAATCTGTAATAATATTTCTAGAATATTTTGCTTGGACTTAAACTGTTTTACTAAATTTCATGCTGAACACTGTATTATATTTCTCACATGCTGACTAAATTTCATACTGAACATAATATACGACTTCTGAAACACTCTACTGAAATTCGTATTATTTTGCTATACTAGAACTACTAGCTTGCCGAAAAAAACTGGTTTTACATACCTCAACTACCGACTTTCTGATTAACTGGCGTAGCTCGGCTAGTATTCAGCTATTTCTCCCAACTGTACTCATATTTACGAAAGAATAGAATTAATTCTACTATTATTTTTGAAATAAACCATATTATGGCTATACCTACTGCCTATTCTTCGACTTATCGAAGAACGGCCGAAAACTCACTATTTCTCGGAGATCTAGAAGGGAGAAATACTCACTTTAATGCTGGGAGTATATTAACACTAGTTTGGAGAAATTCCACTTACCTTATCTCGGCGTGACAATGATTCGCCGACCGAATTTCGCGAAACTAACTCCGCAGGAATGCTCCCGGCAGCTTTATACTTTGCTACCCAAAGTTAATTCGAGTTTGGACTGCATTTGACGGTGTAACGGAAGGAAATTTAATCAAACCCTTCGTTCCCCTCTGTTTCTGTTCGTCTACTAGAAATTATATGAAGGGAAAATGATTTAAAAATAAGTGGGAGCCTTATATACTTGGGGCCTTTAAGTCGCATTTGTCGAATGTGATTTATAAGACGCATTTGTCGAATGCGATTTATAAGTCGCATTTTTCTTGCGATGCTCCAACTTGGCTCTTGTCCGGTCTATCCCCGGGCCCTTTTCTCGCACGTATGGCATTCTAAAAATCTTAACCAATATGCGAATAGGACAACTAAGTGTCAAGAACTTTAGGGGTGTAGCATCCTTCCCCCCTTAAGAACATTCGTCCTCGAATGTTAACTTCTATTTACAGAAATTTTAATTTGCTCTACCTTTTCTAGAAAAATTTTAGTAGAGTTTCCCCTGTAATATGGACTATCTCAAAAATCCTGAAACGTAGAAAAGTCCTATACAGGTACTACATATAATACTATAGCATCCATTACATAATAAACTTATGTCAACATCTCACTCATACACATGAATATAAAGCAACTCACAAAACAACAATATCAACATACCTTTGACTAACTAAGTCTGAAATAACTGAGGGTATCTGGTTTTCATATCTTCTTCTGCTTCCCCAGTCATTTCCTCTCGGTTCCTGTTACGCCATAATACTTTGATAGAAGCAACATATTTAGTTCTTAATCTGCGGATCTGCTGGTCTTGTATGGCTACTGGAACTTCTTCATACACCAACTCCTCTGTAACCTGAACATGCTGGACTGGGACAATTCTGGAGGGATCTCCTATGCACTTTCTTAGCATTGATACATGGAAAACTGGGTGGAAAGATTCTAATTTTTGGAGGTAAGTCTAACTCATATGACACTTGACCTATTCTTCCGCGAATCTGATAAGGCCCAACAAACCTTGGGTTGATCTTGGCTTTCTTGCCAAATCTCATTACACCCTTCATCGGCGAAACTTTCAGAAACACCCAATCACCCACATTAAATTCCAAGTTTCTGCACCGCACGTCAGCATA
>JACEIK010005471.1:92239-102384 GCA_018107945.1 Datura stramonium | reverse complement strand
TTGACGACAACGCCAAAAAAACACAGAGATATACTATTTGTTTCTACAGATTGCTTCCAAAACTTTGAGTGTTCAAATCGTAACCATCCTACTTTTCTAATCCTATTAAAATAATTTCAAATCTTAATTTATGTACATAAAAATAATTGTTGTTAGCTTTAGGTAACATATTAAAGTTTGAGTGGGTGGCGAAAATGATGTTTACTTGATTAAAAATTGTGCAAAGGGTAAAATATTGTTTAAACTTTACATAATCCTTTTTGGTGAATTTTTTATTCTATTTAAATTCTATATCATGATTTTATTTTATTTTTAAAATTTTTTTTTGATAAATAAAATTTTCTTTAAGGATAAGAATTTCACCATAGCTATTCTTTTCTTGAAAGATAAGTTCTGAAGTTTTATAAACAGAAGATCTCTTCTTCTTATACATAACACAACAACATCCACAGTGTAACCACTTAAAGAATCTAGATTATTCTCTCAATAGTTTTATATTTTTATATTAGCTTTCTCAATGCGTAGGTCACTTGACCAAATTATATTAAATATTATGCTTATATTAGTACAATTTTATTTGGCATCAGATTTATCTTGATTCAATGTTTACAAGTATATTTTGACTCCAACATAAACATGGGCAAATTGAACAAGTTACTAAAATATGAGTTGATTTTTCCATTTCTAGCATCCATATTCTGGCAATTCATAGTGCTTAATTCGGCTAGAGCAATCTTCAGATAGATGGTGCAATCAATTGTTCTGGATACTCTGTAGTAGAATTTTGGTTATGCTATTGCAACACCAGTTGATTATGCATCTCACTAAAAGTTTACAACAAGAATGGGTTGAAAGCAAGTTAAATTCTTGTTGTCTAATATTATGGGGGTAGGATTGATAAAGCCCAAATTTTGGACCCCCTGGCAGACACTTCAAGATTTAACAATCTTTCTTAGTATCATAAATTACCATAGAACCTATTGAGATACACAAAGGATGCACACATTTTGTTCAATTGAGAATAAGCCTTAATTACCTGTTTCATTTTTGTTAAGGTTACTGTGCTAAAATAGGCTTTAGTTCATTCCTGAGATACAAGTGGAGAACTCTGTTTCTTCAGTACTTTGAAGCCAATGATAAAATGTTAGTAGTAAAGAAGTCTTTTTCCAAAAGACCTGTACAGAACAAAGGATATATGCCAACAATTTGCTGCTCTTTTCTCCCCTACGCAGTAGCATTTTGTTTCTTCCTATACAAAGATAGCGCCTTTTGCGCTTTGCAGCTACAGCCTTTTGTGTGACATCCCTTTCTGCCTTCCAACTAATTGTTTACTAGTTTGAGATGCCTTCATTTTTGTAATTGTGTAACAACGGGAACTTTTGAGCTGAGGACGACTCAAGATCATCACTAGAATCATTGAATTCGGGCATCTCTTTTGCCTTACCCCACATTACAGTATAAAATCCAATTGCAATTACTGTTGCTCCCAGGATGCTGATTGTCAAAGCAGGAAGTAGTCAATCAGATAGATGATGACATAATTTGTAAAAGAAAATAAATGTGTTGCAAAATTGGGCACTTGAGTTTGTACCTTCCCAAATAGAGAGTATCTCCTAGGAGAACGACTCCCATGGCAACAGCAATCGCGATAGACAGTGGTTTGAACATTGCTACATACACTGGTCCTTTCACTCGCAAAGCCCAGGTGTGAATTGTATTGTTTAGGGATGAGCCCAATATTCCCTGTGTGATGCAACACACATCATTTCATCATTACAAGAACAGAATTGGCAAAATCTACCTGGAGAAGGCATTATATATTATGTATATAAAAGAGATGAAAAAATCAAACCTATTTCTCGATTCACTTACCGAGCATAGGATGGAGGCCAGTGCAATATCTGGTTTGATTATCCATTTGGTGGAGTCAGGTTCGGTGAAAAATCCTACAATACCAGCTAGGATGCTCACACACAAGTTGTAGAAGAAAACTACTGTCACTTCTGCTGGATACTCCTTCATAATCCATGTCTGTCATCAAATGACTCAGTTAAGTTACTTTCTTTTGTAGCCAAAATAAAAAAAGAAAAGAAACTCCCTATTCAGGGACTATGTCTGTGTTGGAAAATACTTGCACGCACTCGATGTTTCCACCAAATTAAGTAATTCAATCACAAGAGTCATGAAATAAAGCGAGAATATACATATCGGTTAAATTATTGTTAAACGATATGAGTTTATATATATAACGTGTGTTTTCCATTGATTTTCTTGGTATAGACATCCGGTATGAGTAGAAAATTTTCATACCTGAACTATATACCACATGGGGACCAAAAAATATTCAGTTGTGAGGAAAAGGCCACCAAGCATCCAATTCGATTGGGATGAGCTGAGAGGTTTATATAGTAAATTGGGTGTGGATGTGGTTGGCACTAATATTTTTGGGCCTTTGTATAGAGTTACGACGAATGCTCCAGCTATGGATACCACTGTGCCCAAGACTTTGGCCCGAGTGCTTGATCTTTTCAACTGTATCTTTTCCATCCTGTTTAACAGTCCAATCATCAAATTTCTTCTTCTAAAGCATAAAAACCAGAAAGCCAATGAAATTACTTGACTTCATTTTAGACCAGAGAACCACTTTCGAACTTGAGACCACTAGTTAATTTTGAAAAGTGGCCAACTTCTAAATACATTCCACAAAAGTGTTATTTTTGTAAATCAGTGAAAAAATGGATTAGTTGTACTGTATGGCCTTCTTTGAGGTCATTCTTTAAATTTTGTCCCCGTTGGTCCAATTGACTAAACTTCACCCTTTAAAGTAGAGGTTGACGTACGCTTCTTTTCCCAGACAAGTTTAATTGATGAAGCTAACATAAATAGATTTTAAATAGTAGCATAGAAAGGCCATTTGTGCAAATCACACGAAAGAATTTGCAACCTTTGGCCTATACTTTTTTGTTTTTAAATTCTGGATTAGATGACCTACATCTTAGATATCTGTAATTTTTGTTGAGTTTATCCTTTGTTTTCAACTATTTTTTTCCTCGGTTGGGAAAAATTGATGGATGCTGACAAAAGATGTTAACAACTTGACACAAATAGGAGATAAAAACACCAATCTGGTTTCACTATAGTGGGGACAGAAAAATTAAGAAAATGACCTGAAATTAGGACATGATAATTTTTTTTTAAAAAAAATTAACCTGAAAACGACAGCCAGGACGAAAGTAAAAGCAGGGACGAGATTGCTGATGGCGGAGGCAAGCGTAGGAGAGCTATAGTTGATGCCTGTATACCCCATTATCTGTGATGTGCACCTGCACTTTCAGTTATGCACTATAAATATACTAATGAGAAGGCAAGAGAACATATATACATTTTGTCTTGGTGAAGTGGTTGGTTCGAGTCACGATGGAGCATAAGTGGGAACACTATTAATCCATCTTGTAAACAATAATAAAAAGGGAAAAAAGAAATCGTTCCAAGAAAATTCATAGAAATTAACTGGACTGAAACATGGACGAATGATCATCGAGGCATATAATCTATAATGTTACTGGTGTCAGTTGGGTTTCCACTGTTTCCCCGAATTATTTGCTATTTATAGCCTTTATTTAAGGTTAATCTTTATATTTCTCTCACTATTGATGCAGTGAGCTAAATTTGGCCTTTACAATCAATTGGATGAATTTTTCTTTTTCTTTTTCTTTTTCTTTTTCCCGGACAAATTTAGCCTATTCAAGTAGTGCCCTCAAAAAGGTCATTTGTGCAAATGACCCACTCCCATTTACTCTTTCTCGGTCTCTATGTATGTAATAATGCAGACAAATAAGGAAAAGAGAAAAGGACTCTAAACTTTACAAGAATTTCTTATTGACCTTGTTAATAAATTTCCACATCTGAAATAGAGTATCAATCAACTTGTACTTCAATCTCAAATTAATAGGGGTTGACCTTTTGATATCTCTCAGCACTAACTTAACAATTGATTTTCCTCATTAATAAAACCTTTTTTTTTTGGGTTTTTAGCATATCTGCAGATTGCCAGATGAAGAGTGAAAAAACAAAGAAGAAGAGTGAAATGGTACCCGATAACTCCAAGCAGAAAGATTTTGGCCAGAATTGAGCAGTTGAGAGGTGGAAGTATTCTTGATCTGCAGTTAGATGATTCCAATTTTTTAAAAACCCCATCAGATTCCTGATCAAAATTTACTCACATGCAATCGAAAGATAAATTCTTCTCTAACAGAAAAAGAGAAAACAAAACAGAGAGAGCTGAGAGAAACAGAGGACCTGGTGGAGAAGAAAGGAGAAGGAAGAAGGAGAAGAGCAGCAAGACCATAACTATAAACAACAAAGACATGATTACTCATGCCCTTGTTAGTAGCAGCTTTGTAAAGTGTGTTTAACCCAACATTTATGCATTCCATAGCCACCATAGCTGTAAATGGTAGCACTTCTTTGTAAAATGTCGACTCTCTGCTTCTTCCATTATTGCTTCCCATTTTTTTCTTCTTCTTTCCCTTCTCTCTTTTTGCTAATTGTACTGTGTGTGTTTTTTGACACCTCAAAATTATCAAACACTACGCGTGGCGGACATGAGCTCTACCTCAAAATCTGCTATTTAATCAGAGTGTTTGTGTGTTAAATAAGCATACTAGCATATATTAAGTAAGAACCAGAATTTAAGCAACTGTTTTTGTAGCTAAGATTAAAGAAATCTTTACACCTTTTTCTTTTTTTTTTTATTCCTCAGGTCCCACATTAATAGACGTCATTTTCTCTTTTCTATCTAGAGGTAGCACAAATTTCATTTCTAACCATCTATTCATCAAAAAGTATCTTTGTTCATTTTCCAATCAGACAGCACTTTCAACTTGTACAAGTTATATTTTCGAATCAAACCTTCTTCTTTGTACAATTTGTAATTATAGCCAGACAACATTTAAACTTTTCGTATATAGGACTAAATGTGCGTTACTATTTATGATTGGCCAAGCACAAAAATATCAGCCGACTAGTGAGCCTGCTTTGGAAAGTCATGATTTATAAGAATTGATTTTACCATATCTATTGTAGCGCACTTCATCTATTTATTGTTGGAAAATCTTATTTAGAGTTCAAAATTTTTTATTCAAACCTAGCTACTACACGGAAAGTCTTGAGATTCTGTATTCGCAGTCCTCCTCCTTTTTCTTCCTACTTTATATGACATTCATTGGGTTCAAATTAGGATCAATTTATGTTGAAATATATGTAATGTATTACTGAAGAAGCATTTTTCAAATTAGATGAATGGGCACGCTAAGTAGGAGTTGGTCCTCCTCAGGAGAGATGAGAGTTGCTTGTGGGAGTGATAAAAGGGGTTTATGACAATGGGGCAACCTACAAACTACAGTATATTATTATAATTGGATTCCTTTCAAATAAAAGATAGAAAGAAAAAAAAAAGTGAAGTTTGGAGTGGCGTGATGCAACTGTAGAAGGTGAATGCTGACACTTTGAAAGTTGACATTTCGACAATTAATGCGTTGCCCTTCAATTATTGATACTTTAAGCTCTATTATATTGCTGCTACTCTCATTATACCAACCAATCATACTATGGGAAATTTACGAAAATAATCTCTTATTACGGAC
This sequence comes from Datura stramonium, assembly GCA_018107945.1. NCBI lineage: Eukaryota > Viridiplantae > Streptophyta > Magnoliopsida > Solanales > Solanaceae > Datura > Datura stramonium. The sequence goes on along the minus strand of JACEIK010005471.1, from coordinate 96,739 downwards.
TTACAAATTAAATAGAAAATAATAATTTTTTTCAGATTTTTTATATAATTAAAAAAAACTTGGAAACCCACCAATTTGTATGAGAGTTCCTTGGGTTTATTGGATTACTTATTGCACTGGTAGTCACAAGTGAAAGCTGAATGTATTTTTCACAATATGTCAAGCAAATAATAGTGTTTCTTCAAACTGAGCTTTCACGAACCCCTTTGATCGAATTAAATCGTTAAATAGGTCGCCAATAAGTTCAAAGCTTGAACATCTTATTATATAGCACTTTCTTTGATTCAGTTTATTTGTTTAATTTTAATTTGACATTAAGTTTTAAAAAAAATAATTTCGCGATCTTAAACTAAATATATATATAGAATGTCCTAAAAGTTCTTTTCATTTTGTGGTCTTAGACGTGCTATACGGAATACTGAAATTAAAGAGTTGTAAAAAAAAAAAAAGAAGTCATTCTTTCTTAAATAGATTAAAGAGGAATACGATGAAACCAAGGGAGTATATATTTACACCAAAAAAGAAACTCTATTTATATTTACATAGCTTCAGTTAAAAGCAATGAGTTGAGAAGATTTACACAAAATCTTATGTTTTTTGTTTTAGTTTTTCTTATGTATGCAAGAACTAATCCTAATTTCTTGAGGGCGTTAAACAAAGTGATGCGAGGTTACTAACAGAAGAAGACAAACCTGCTCTTTTATAGGATAAAGTAAAATATTTGTTCACGCACGCCGAATGTTTATATCAAATCATAAAATTTAACTTTAGCGGTTAACATTTTTAAAAAAAGTGAGAATACATATCATTTGACCAATGATTAGATGATAAATGTGCGTATAACAAACATACATCTTGTATTTATTGGTTTCTTATTAACACGGAACGCAAATACGTTTCTTTCTCCTAGTTTACAGAGTAGCATTTGCAGTTCAGCATTCTTTCATACCACATTTCAAACCAGAAAGATGCTATATATAGTTCAATTGAATTCAATCTTCTTATTTTATTTTATTTTTAACATGAAACAAAGATATATATGTGAAAAACTAAATGTTAAAAGAATATTCAGTTCTAAATCTGACAATTTGAAGTTTAGCAAAAGCATATATTATCAAGTTTAAATCTTGAATCCGCTTCTATATTAGTTACTTGTGTACTCCGGCCTAATTTGTGTCATCCTTATCAGAAGCCTCAGCCACTCAGCCTTTTATCTTCTTCATCTAAAGAAAAGCAGCAATAATTAGTAAGTGAAATAATACTTGGTGAAAGAGTACTAGGGCTACAAAAAATTAAAGGCTCTCACCTCACAGTAACAGTACTTTTGATCTTATTATGCTTTTCCTGTTGTAATTTGCTTCTGCAATAGAGGGCTTCTTTGGTTTGTTGAGTCAATTACACAAACAATGTCCTCTACCTCCATCATGGGCTTGATCTCCTTAGCCTTTCCCCACAGCACAGAATAAAATCCAGCAGATATGACAACTGCTCCGATAACACTGCCCACCACATTGCAACAAAATCAGAAGGAATATGGTATGACATGTTTAAGATCATACGTTTCAAAAACATATTTTTTCTTTTTAAACTTCATATCTGGTCAAATAAATTCAAAATGGAGGGAGTAATACAGGGGAAAAGTATCATACCAGTGGTTCAAAAGATTAATTCTTGGGAACAAGCACTTAATATATAGATGCATTAATCTTACTTTGAAACAACCCAAAGCTAATTGATCATTCATGTAAACAGAAGGATAGCTAAGATATACCTTCCTAAATGGAGTGTATCTGCAAGGAAAATGATCCCCATGATTGCTGCTATGACCATCCCCAAGGGCTTGAACATGGCTACATAAAGAGGACCTTTCTTATCCAAGCACCATGTCAAAACATTGTAACGAAAGACACTTCCAGAAAACGCCTAGAATTGAATATAACCGAGGAGTCACATACACAATATATCTATATAGAAAAGAACACGGAGAAGAAGAGAACATAAAATGAAAATGCATCAAATTTATTACCGAGAAAACAATGGCTATCATCTGAATCCCAGGCTTCACCATCCATGCCTTTGGATTGCTTTCTAATGCCAGAGTTAAAATTGCACATTGAATACTCCCAAAGAAGCAAGTGAAGAACACTATTGTCATGTGTTCGGGGTATTTCTTCACGGTATCTGTCTGAGTAAATACAACTAGAATTGAGCGTGTACGTAACTGATGTTCCAATTGTGAGATATAAACAATAGTTGCATCTACTTGGCAGCAGAGTTTAATGTCTGAAATAATTGTGACAACAACAGTCTACGATTAAGAAGATTTAGGCACTAACTATAGAAATAAAATTCTTATATGACATTATGAGGTATGAATTGAAAAGGAATTCACCCTAATCATAACCAAGAGCATAGCTTCTCATTTAAAACCTTCACATTTTTGCCATCTTCTACTATGACATGTTTTAAAACAAAGTATCATTAACTAAAATAAGACCTACATACATGAAATGCATTGCTGAATCTGAAATATTGTAAAACCGGTTTCTAACTTCAAGTTCATTCTTATTCTTGAATAACATTCTAATATGTTTACCTGAAGAATGTTCCATCCAGAAGACATGATGCAGGTGGTGGTAATCAGAAGACCTCCGAGTACCCAGCTTGATTCTTGTGAAAGTAAAGAGTGATCATGAGATGAATCAGAAGGTAAATTTGATCCTAGTAATCTTGGTCCTTTGTACAGAGTCATGATAGATGCCCCTACAATTGCCACTATGGTGCCAACAGATTTTGCTTGACTGCTGGCTTTTCTTATATCTAACTTCTCCATCCTGAAAATTGCAAAAGCCATGAAATAGATTCTGAACATGGATATGCGAAAAATAGGAAAAAGAATGGACCACTAGATACAACTGAAAACTTGTAATCTAGCATAGTACCACTATTACTCTAAAAGAATCAGTTCTGGTGTCAATGACACACAAGCAAAACAGAGATCAGCAAATTCTTTAATTGTCCTCCTTCACACAACCGAAGACAGATGTATTATGTTTCAGCAAATATTCAAACAATAGCATACCTAAATCAACATACAAATAGATTCATCGAGCACCTTTCTGAGACTAGTAGAACTGTAGATTAAGAGCAAATGGCATTCATGACAGGCAAATTTCACCTGGTGGTCATCCAACTTTTAAGTTTTAGTACACAAATCACTTTTTCTATTTTTTGCACATGTCATGAAAGAATGACTTAGATAGTGGAAACCCCTAGCCGTGCACTTCACTTAGAAACAAAAATGAGGTTAAGTTATATGAACTTATGAGGTAATTACAAGTAAATATCTGTGACAAACATTAATTGGTAACCTAACAAAAATGGTACTATCCTGCTAAATCTAACAAAAAAAAAGTTAGGAGTTGGCTAATCCCAATTTGGCAGCCGTACCTGAAAATGATGGCAAGCAAAAATGTAAAACCTGGCATCAAATTCCCTAAAGCAGCTGCCAGAGTAGGAGAGCTGTATTTAATACCTGTAAAGGCCATGGCCTGCAGCAAACAGATTCTGCAATAGAGTTTACAAGTAAAGTTCTGATTCTTTTAACCCAAAGGACCCTAATTTGATAACAGTAAAACAGAGAAGAAATTAGTACAATACCCCAGCAGGCCAAGTAGGAAGAATCTCCACAAGATAGGCAAAGTAATAGGAGTCATATTGCTTCTGAAAAAATGAGGGAAAAGACTTCTAACTTTGAATTAATCCCAAGAAATAGCTAAAGAAGGGCATTGATGATTTTTGACAAACCTGCGCCTATGGAAGAAAAAGCAAGGAAGAAGAAAAAGGGTACCAAGGGAATTATAGTAAACAACATAAACAAGATTGTTCAGCCCCTCATTCATGGCTGCTTTCCCAAGTGTAATCATCAACATTTCACAGCACTCCACAATCACCATTGCCAAAAATGGCAAGAAATCCGTTGACCAAGATTGCATCACCATCTTTCTTCTTTACACTCCCAGAATGCTCCCTTATCATAAAAATCAAGAAGAATCTTGTTCAGAATCTGATGAAAGACTGCAACTTTTTCATAGATGACTGGTGTGTGTCAAATGACTCATGACCCATGATACCGTACTAAATTTGACAATGTTGGTTTTTTGTTTTCGTGCGATGTCATTAATCAAGGGGGACCCTTTTTGTTTGGCTATAGTATTGTCGTGTTTTTTTTTTGCTTAAAAAGATCACCTATTTTAGTGACCTCCATTTACAAAATTAGCTAGAAAAAGATAAAGAAAGAGAAATCTGATTACAGAGGGCAAAGCAGGGTAGTAGGGTAGAGGTGCCAACTTGAATATTGTTCTTAGTGGCTAAGTTTTGTCAGATAGTACATGTGCTTATAGCCGTTAAATTGAGATCATATTAGCAAATCGAAGAGTGATGATTAAACTTTACCTACAGTTTGTTTTATTTTTATTTTTAATTTATTTAAAATAATAT